>JABFPM010003617.1:0-14076 GCA_022817325.1 Idris sp. 1 HC-2018 | reverse complement strand
ATTAAAAAAAAAAAAAAAAAAAAAGAACTGTTGGTTTCTTGCTGATTTAAATAATTTGTTTCTATTGGTTCAACCTAATTAGAGCAGGTCAACGATTTATTTTCCTTTTCAGTTAAAATTATCATTATTTTTCAGTTGAACAATTACTTTTTCGTGACAACAAATAAAAAAAACATGCTGATATTATCTGGCTCTTCAGAGTGTCTTACGTTATTTTATTATTATCGTTAATAGTTCGGGGCACAATATATCATTTCATTAAAAGTAAATAGCGTGAAAGCTTGATTATCAGAGCTTCGCTTACGAATACAGGAGGGAGGCCGAATTAATTGCATTAAATATGATGTCAGCGCGACGAAGCCTGAAAAGTTCAAACGTTCATCACTGAGGCGTTAGACAACATTGTTATTATTAACCCTTTATATGACCAGACACTCAATTTCCGCGAGAGCTAAGTTAAATATAATGTCGAAAAATTCAATCAGTCTTGCGGCACGACTTTTCTCGCTCTCACTAATTAAGTTTTATTCCGTGTCTTTTCATTCTGAAATAAAAAAAGCTTGTTTTTTTTTTCTTTTTTTTCATTCAATTCGAGTCTGATAAATTTGAACAATCAGTGAATTCAAATGTATCAACAAAAACTATATGTGTTCTCAAATATAATTATAACTAAAATCTACTTTTGTCTTTACGTACGAATTAAGGCAATTTCAGCCGGCTGTACGCTCATTTCATTTGTAAACAAGTAGTTTTATTTTACACAATTCCCTTCTTCAAATTACATCTTCAAATTTTGTTTAATGTAAAATGAAAATTCCATTTTCCACAAAATTTCTTACCATTAAATCTTAATCAAGCTTAATTAATGAAAGGGAAAAAATATTTCCATTGAAAATTGACTTTTTAAAAAAGGAAAGAAAAAAAGGGTTGACGCATTCTTTTTGTCGCCTTCGTTATCTAAGCTTTTATTCCGCGACGTCCAATTAGCTTTTGATTTTTTTATTGTACCCTCGACACTTGAGCGTTTGATCGCGCACCTGGTGCTCATTAAAAACCATTCTCATTACGTTCCTTTGCCATAAAAATTGTCTTCGACAACTTTATTTACATTGCTGTGACAATTTTGTTTGTATAACTTCGATAATGTTCATTAATACTTTTGCATTGATGAATATGATAATAAAATCCCGTGGATAATGAATAATTAAATTTATTAATAATCATTTAAATTCTGGCGATATTCTAATTGACCGTTTTAATTATTTTACACGTCAATTTCATTTAAATAGCAATTTAAAAATTGTTATAAAAAAATTATTTCAAAGGTATCGGTGTTAATCTCATAATTTTCTCCACTTTTTAACTCATTTATATAACTAAAACTTGATATAAATTTAACGCAGTTAAAAAGAGTGAAATACGAAGGATTTTTAAATAATGAGAAAATTAGTTTCAATTTTGCGTCAACTTTCATATGAAATTGAATTTTATTATTTATAAATAAAACTAATAAAACTAACGAGTTTTTTTTATTATTAAATCAAATGATTTAAAATTTCATTTATGAAATGACGCGTATAATCCGCGTTTTATATACTCTTTTAATAAGTCAAATTAATATTAATCGATTGGGTGTAACGTCACTGGAATTGAACTTTTTTTCTTCTCATTTTTGATAACCCTTTAAAAGCCGGATTTTAATTTCTGTCTTGATGTAAGAATTGTTTATAATGCTTTTTATAGATGTTCAGTAACATATGCTAATAAATAATTATACACTTGAAGTAAGACACCCACTACTTCTATTGATAGATCATTACGTGAATCGTTGATTAAAATTTGATTTCCTTCATCACAATTTATACAACTTGAACAAACTTTATTTAATTGCCCAGACAAAGTGATATATTTGGAATGATAATTAAAAATTCAGCTTTTTTCAAAGCGTTAACATTTCAAGAAGAATTTTCAAGAAACATGCAAAATGTTAACTAAAAATAATGTGTATTCACATTGGATAACTCGATTTCCGATAATAATCTATGTCAACCAAGTATTTAATCTGAAAAGATAATTAATAAATTCATGTATATAATTAAAAAAAAAAAAAATTAACTGCATTTATTAATGAATGGTTTTTACAATTAAATTAAATTACAATGGAATCGTAGTTGAATTTTAAAAATAATAATAATTAAATTGAAGAGTTGAGATGCTACTTGCACAGTATGATTAATTTTTAAACTGATTTTTAATTAAACAATTTTTATAACTGTAAAGTATTACAAACATAACCTTTTTTTCCTTAAAAATAAACAAAAAGAATATCTTGCGAAAGAAAGTTATTTGTCAATAATATTTTTGCAAACAAGACCATGATTATCTCATAATCATACAAAAAATGTCAACAAACTAACCAGCTCAGCGCACAAATAATAAATAACCTTATTTTTAAAACTCTTTGCAGACAAATATATATAACGCGTCGACGAATTATTCCGAATGATATCAATTAAAAAGTTCCGGCTGGTTTCAAACTCATCAATTTTTTTGCACCATTCATCGCGTACACATTATACAACACAGTAATCCAAATGTTTGCACAAAAAATGACCGTGATTATTAATCAAAAGCCAATTGCTCAGCGCATATGCATATATCAAAGTAAACGCTTGACTTAAAGATTAGTTTGCCTGATTTTTCTTAATAATCAGACTACAACTGTAATTGGTCTTAACAAAGATCGAACACTGGAAGAATGAGTTTTGCTGAAATTGCCGTTGGGAAATGGTGAAAACTTTTCTGGCGCGAGTTTTCATCATTCATAAATCTGCATCTGTAGCTTTAATTAGAACGCAATAAATAACATCCCGAGGGAGTGCGATGAAAGAAGGATTCCGGCTGAAAATGCGGTCAGATTGGTGCTCTAGATGCATTACGCGAATCCGTTTAGATTGCGAGTCTTATAAAACGTCAGACAAGCAGCTTAGTGTCTGTGGACGCGCGACACGAAAGCAAAGATGAATTTGTATTTAGGCCGTAGCATTGACTCGCTAAGTATATATCGCCTTTGTGCATCTGCCTACGGATATAGTCGAGAGTGTTATGAAGTGAATATAGAAATGCGACGCTTGCGCGCAAACTGCGCTTATGCGCCGAGGTGTGGCTCGTGCAAGATGAACTCATTGCATTGTTGCTCTTACGCCACTCATTAGCATCATTTGTGGCCGATTCCACTCATGTGGCATACCATTTGCCATTCATTAATAATCAAAATCAATTCGCTTTTTCAAACCTCTTCTCTTAGGCAGAATGAATTGTCCAAGTTTCAATGTATATGTGGTGTTCTATTTGTGGTTCATACATGGTGCAACATATATACAGTTTTATTAGGGCATATAATATGTGTTCATATTATGGAACATGTGTGGAATTGTAGGTATTTTCTATACCTTACGTGGTTGCATATTTTTGAAGATTTCTGCAGAGTCAAGCAATGAGGTCCAAAAGATCATCTTCATAATGAAAACAATGTTTAAAAACCTTCATGTCGGACATATTTGGCATTTGCATTTACATAAAGGATCTTTGTCATAATAAACTATCAATTTTATTAACATTTTAACAATAATTTTTATTACAAAATTAATCTGATCATTTTTACTTTATCTGACCCTAGACAGCATCAAGATGATTATTTCTTGAAAGTTTATCTTGTAAAGTTGTTTTGCTTAACTGTTAAAAGGAAAATGCAGTAAAAAGTAAAATTTACATAAATAAATACAATAAACCTGTCATTTCATGAAATTAGTAGTAATTGCAGGATGAATAATAGTTTTTGAAGTTAACAAAACCAAAATTATGTTTGTTTGAAGTTGAGTATATATCAAACGTAAAGTTACTGCTATTTTGGCTTGCAGTGTAACTTTTGAATAAATATGAACGAGTGTTTGTGAATATTGGCTAATTGAAACTAAGAACAAGTTCAAACACTAAGAAACATAGCTGGGTAGAGAGAGAAAGAGAGAGAGAGAGAGAGAGAAAAAAGGCTTTAAAATAGAAAAATCAATGTGGTGATGATGATATGTAAATTGCACTCAGACATTTTATCGTCAGGTCACGTTTCGTTATTTGAAGTCTGTCATGAGTTGGATAGTTTACTTGATATTGTTAAAAACAACTTGAATGCATCCATTTTTAATGTCAGTTATCTTCGACTTTTGATCTATGGTACACAAATTCGTCGATTTTGAATGGATTTGGAGTACTACCAAAACTTCTTACCATGTCTACAGATTCGATCTATATTTTTGTAAATGAATGTAGCAATTAGATATCTAACATTTGCAATTCTTTTTTTGTTTAAAATGATGCTGGTAAATTATTGAAATCAAGTGCAATTTGAAAACAATTATGAATTAATTTTCAATTTTCCATACATTTTATCTGAAAATTTCTCACTGATTGTAATTGATCGTAATAAATGTAAATCGGCCGGAATCATTGAAAATCAATTGAATTCAATTTAATTATCGTTAGTATGGCACGACAATTAATTATAATAAATTTATTATCGTAAATCAGTTGAAATGAAGCACACATTTCAACTATTGATTTTATTCGGCATACTTCTACTAAGTTGTAACTCAAAACACACGATAATTATGGCAAAATTTTTTTCTTCTCTGCTCGTACTTCCGCTTGCTAAAATTTTCGGAAATTTGTGAGTTCCGCGTTATGAAATTAATTAAACAAATGAATTTCATACTCCTGGAGGGTTATTTGAACGGCGTGTAATGAAATTGCATCAGTAAATTAAAGTCATATTTTACACCGAGGAGACGTTCATTATTTGGCCGAGCTACGTGGACATCAACACGCGGGCTAACCGTTATTATAGATGACTTCCTCGGCGACTATATTTAACGTTTTCGCGTTCGTTTACTTAGGAGAGAAAATTTTGGCGACACAAGTGACAGCCATTGTCGTTATTAAAGCATTACTTATCAAAGGACCGAAACAAAAGTACATCCAATCTTATTATCGTTTATGAGAAGCATTAATGGAAGGTCAACGTTCGAAGCTGAGTATTTTACTCAACAACGAAATATCATTATTCTCTCAGAGTCACAAGCAAAATAGTCATCGGAAATTTCATTTTTGAATAATAAAGGAGCTGCTTTTACAAGACAAATTGCTTTTGCAAATAAATTTGTAAAAAATATATTATTTTAAAGTTATAAACTTGTATGCACTTTTTTGACAGTTGGTGCAATTTAATTATCAGTTTTGCAAATTCCATTTTCCAATTTTCGTCTGAATGGAAGATCTCGTCTATTTAGTTTATTTCACAAGAACAAACAGACTGTGGTATGTAATTCAAGAGAGCATTGTCTGCGCATTGAGCCTGCCTTCTCGTCGAGATACATCTATTTTACAGCAAAATTATTTTTCGTTTGGTTAAATGTTAGCTCGCACAATATTTTTCTTGGCTGACAATTCATGAGAAAGCGTCATTGCAACTCCTGCTTGGATAATCCAGTTTACGACAGATTTTGTAAAGAAAATGTCTGAATAGTTTGAAACAATATGACTGACGTACCGATAGGACTCAAATAATCGATGAAATGCAGTTTGTGAATTTTCAGTTCCTAATTTGGATTGATAAATTGCCAAATAGCAGTTATAAACTGGAATTACTGAAATGATTATGATCGCGATTAATGTATCTATACAGCGATGATACTGTGAAAAACGTGCATTTCAAAATTATGCGCTGCTGATGATTATCAAATCCCATACTTTATTAGGATTGGTTGTTCAGAAATATTTTACTTCGCTTTTGTTTGCGATTAAAAAGTGTTACATAATTATCTTATGCCAATTGTTTAATTATAGAAAAAATCTGTTCGAAATGCTCAATTAAATTTTGATTACATATCTATCGATTGATAAATTTCATACTTCATAAAAATGTTGTTTATTATTTTTCAATTTATCGAACATAAAAATCTGCATCCATACAATATGAATACAAATGAATATTTTATATCTTCTTTAATTGATTTTTGTTTGTCGCAACTCTTCTTTTAACAGATGTAATGTAATTTTGTAGTTGATGTGCAAATAATTTTTTACGATTATTTTTGTATGTTAAATAATTATAATGTATATTCGTATGAAAATGTTAAATTTATAACTAACTAGATCAATATTCAATATTAATATCATCAACAATTCATGAATAGTAATTCATACAGCTTAATTTATTATTAAAAATGATAAATTTTGTACCGATCCAATTTTGCTTCAAAAATTGCTTTGTATGCTGCATTTATAGATTGCTTTTGTGATAAGTTTTCATTGAAAGGAATGTGCAAATTTATTCTGTTCAATAACTTGTAATCAATACAGATACATCTGTATTCAGAAAAGAGACAGTTATAATGGCAATGATATTACAGTTGATTCCAATTTACTTTGCTCCTCTATAATCATAACTAAAATATGTAAAATAATTCCACAATATTAAAATACAATAAATTAGATTTATGAATGGCTCACAATAGATGGATCTTAAAATTGAATGCACTATTATTAGATTCTCGTTATCAAAAGTGATTACACATATTACAACTCATTACTTTTAATTCTCAAGTTCAGAAATACAACATATTATTATTTTCCTTTATTCATGTAAAATAAGTTCACCACTTTTTCATGTTTAAATTAAAAATAATTTAAACTGTGTATTCAAAAAACAAATCCAAATTAATAAGGTGCTAATTTTGAGTATTACTTTTTTTTTGCATTCAATAGTGCATTATTGATTTGACAGAACAATTACGAGTGTCTGTCAATGAACAGCGCTATTGATTCTCAGCTCCGACATAACTGACCTCAGATGACGAGCACTATTTTGCCGGCATTTGCGGTCATTGACTGGGGACAAAAGAGTGAGAAATGTACACTTCCGTTTTTGTCCTCGCGCTTGTAAAGATAAGACTGGAGGGTTCTTTCAGAAGATGATAACCCTGGAATGTGCGACACTTCTCTTTCTCCGCTCGAGGCCTCTGGATTCTATAAAACGGGAATAAGCCGACGGTGACTTCGGCCGCCATTTTATCTGTTTGCACATGTAAATTTGCGTGTGTATTGCACGCGGTGTGTCGTGTAACACTGTCCAGCCCTCGAATTGCAAATACATTTCATGCATATTGCAGTGATTGTAAAATGTCGCATTCAGCCGTTTAGCGTTAATGAAAAGTGAAACGAATTTATTCCTTGAAACAATATGTTTTTCATTAGCCAGCAAATATTTTGTATTGATCTCACACTGATGTTTTTTGAATTTTGCTTTTTTGTGTCTTTCTTTTTTATTTCACTTTTTTTTGCTTGTTTTACAATGCAAATCATATTCGTTGCTGGTAAGGTAGCTTGCCAACATTTTGGAAACACGTATAGGTATGCATTTCAGTAATATATGTTACATATTAGAATTTTCCGGTTAAGAAGCAAGCAGAAATTGTTATCTTTTTTTATTTTGCTGCACAACAATCTATTAGTCAACCCCAAAAGTGTGCTTTTATCTTCATTCTTTGCGCAAAACGACTTGACCGAAAAAAATGTTAAGAACTCAGTGTCCTTTATCTTGAGCCACTTGCTGCAAAGCTAATCTTGTACTGTGACGACATTTTTATCTCGAAATGTTCCCAAAAATGTTTTTTTAGTTTAAAAATATTCCTTGCACTTTTTTTAACAACGATAAATCTCAACTTTTTAACGAGAAATCGAGATTCAAGTTTCGTGTGAACAATTTTTTATGATCATAATTTATAGTCTGCTTTTTTTTATTCGTGGGAAAAAATGGGGCCAGTAAATAAGGCGCGAGTGCCGGTATATCACACACGCTTAAGGATGTAATGACATAAACGATAAGAACGAGAGTAAGTTGGAAATAAATGTTGCTCGCACTCGGGACGGTTATATACATAACAACAAAGAACGCGCGAAGTTGCTTACTCAGCTGTATCTGCAATAACAATGGAAATAAAATCCCCGTGCACTTTTCATTGCTACACGTGAAAATGAGAGACACAAAACGATATCCTTATCTGCTCTGGTATTACACGTCTTCTTTCGGCAGTAATCACATAAAAGATTTGAAAAGTAATAAGCGCGCAGCAAATGTTTTGTAATCTTGAGTGTACGTACCACGCAAATTGTGTATTTCGCAACAGTCCATTTTTTTTTAAATAAAAGCAACGTGTGTGTGTGTGTGCGGGATTTGCATTTTGAGTACACTCGTTGCATCTGTACGACATGATTATCGAACTTTTGCTGTTTCAGTTCGCGTGAAAATAATCAATCTAGTCTGGAGTTTGACACGAAATTTAAAAGCAACTCGGGCTTTATTCAACAGTTTGCAAAAAAGGAAAATTAAAATAAAAACAAAAAAAATAACATGCCCGAGATTTGAACTCGTGCACCTTTGAGTGTTGAATTATGGTTAGACCTTGTTTCTGATAAATGAAACATTTATTGTCAAATCCGAACTTTTTGCCTAAGTAATATGGATTAGAATAACATTATTCACAATTTTCTTGCATGAAAAACGAAAATAGATTGCAGAACAAAAATGATCAGAAATTTAAAGTGTTTACGACTGAAAATAGAATTGATGATCTCGTGGATCGAAATAACTGGGGACTTTTTTAAATTAAAAAAAATTCCACTTGCGTCTAGTATATTTTTAATTATAGTGTACCTAAATAAAGGTGGAAACAAGTCATTCCAGAAGTGTCTCATCAGACTATCATCTATATCTTGGGTTACTTCTTATTAAAGTCTTGAGACGTATAATAATGTATTTTTTCTATGAACTTAGCTATATTTTGTCACGGATTTTGTTATCTCAAAAGTTATTGCCTTTGATCTTATGATTGAAACTGAATATAAAAAAAGATGCAATTCAGAAGTCAAAAAGTATGAGAATAGGTTTTTTTATTTTGAAATAAGATTTAAAATATTATTATGAGAGAGTAATAAAATTTTATGACGTATTGCTCTTTATGTATATTTTTGACAAACTTGCTGAATGTAAGAAAGGATGTTATAAAGGAAAGATTTACAACATTTTGAATCACGGTTTAATAACCTTCTGAAAGACATATAAGTACTTTTTGATTTAAAAGACTTCTAAATTACCGTAAATAAATATGAATGACAGAATTTCCTTTAAAAACAAGTGATGAAGAAATAATTTTTATTGAATCTCTATGTCGGTATTTTTGTATTAAAAATGTAGTTAAATTAAATATAATTACAAATATTAACTACAGATATTTTTATGCTAATCGGAAGAAATTGTAACAACTGTTGTAGTATATTTTTGAAAATATTTCATATCTTATATAAGTTTTTTTGTTCTAAATAAAATCATTGTCTTTTTATTTTAATATTAAATTTAACATTTTCATAACATCGTCAAATATTATATTTCTAAAATATATATATGCAAAAAGAATTTTTTTAGTTTACGTGTTGTCAATATTATCCTGCGAATCCCAGAATGTTCAACGCTTTGTGACTATTTTTAGTATAGGTTTTCGCAAACACAAAATGCAATTTATTTTCATACAAAACAAAAATATGAAACAGAAACCTTTCAATTAAAATTTGAAGTGCCGTTTTAATTCTAATGAAAAACATTGTCAAGCTTCCTTTTTTTTTTCTTTTATCTAAAAAATTCAAAATAATAATTATTATTTCCGGCAAATTAAAACCCAATTCACATTTGAAATAAGCAAAATATTGTTGTCTTCTACAATTAGAAAATTAATCTTTCAATTTTCAATGTCCCTTTCTTTCAATGTCCTGTTTTCACTGGTCAAAAATATTCCGCTCAACTATCCATTTTCGCTGACAACAGCTCGGCTGATAATTTCATTTTTGTTTTATGATTGGTTAAAACCCATCAATAAAGCACTTAGTCGGTATAATGCTGTTTCCAATATGAAATCAATTGGTCACAATAAATAAAGTCTTCTAAGATGAAATAAATTTCTAGTTTTGAGAGTGATGCGTGCTTCGATTGGCCAATCTGCACATACATTAACCAGCATTCAAAGACCCTTGCACAGTGTCGCAGGAAATTATGCCGCCTTCCTTTCAGTCGTTCTATTCTGTTACATCCGCCTGTCCTTTCTGACAAATTCTGCTCTTCACCCTATACTCTGCCACTTACTCAATAACCAATCAATGACAAATAAATGTTGTTAACAAAATTTGCACATTAAAATAAATTCAGAACGAAAATAAAATTCGGCAGAAAAAAACAGTATATGGGGCACATTCTTTGTGAGTATTTCATTTGAAAAGTAAAAATGCTTAAAATCATTTTTTTCGGAAACTACATCGAAAATAAGGAGACATGTATTTTTTGTTTTAACTTTTTATGCGAAATTTCTGAAATATGATTTTTTGAAGCGATTTCAAAGCGATTTTCTCAATAAATACCTGTTGTAAAAAAAATGACCGGTACTTTTTTGAAAGATTTTTTTCTGAACTTTCGAGGTATAAAACTTAAAATTTGTTTGAACAAATTTGTTTTTAAGTTACTTAAAAATCGAAATAAAAGAAAAAAAAACAACTCGATTTTTGCAAAGGTTTTTCGATTTTTTTTTAATCAAAATGTTCGTTATTTATCCGTTAATATGTGGTTACATTTTTTAACTGGTATCTTAAACGGTTAAAGAGATATGAGAATTTATTTAAGATACAATTAGTCGAACGAGCGCTCACTTAACAATAAATTGCAATACGTTATGAATTAAGTTTAATTTCTACAACGCTATTTGATAAATAATTGTTAACGCAATTTTTTTCTATTATACAATATATATTTATTTAATAAAATTTACCATTTTTATGTAAACTATTTAGAAAAGGTAGTTATTGAGAAAATCGCTTTAAAGAATTGCGGCTACCGTGGAATAGCGCGCAACTTCAAAAAATCATATTTCAGAAATTTCGCATAAAAAGTTAATAATAATAAAAAAAAAATACATGTCTCCTTACTTTCGATGTAGTTTCCGAAAAAAATTATTTCAAGCATTTTTAATTGTCAAATGAAACCTTCAGAAAGAATGCCCCATATATTCATTGAACCTTTTTAAAGTAAAAGACGGATTTCCCTTTAACAGCTTCGCGTTTGAAAGACGAATTAAATTAGTATTCCAAATCATTCTAGAATAATTTCAAGCTTTGGTCGTTAAGTACATAATATTTGTCGTCTCTTTATGGGAATGCAAATTTTGCCTAAGCTTAATTACATCAGGGAAGAAATTTATTTATTTATTTAGATGAAAATTAACAGAATTTAATGTAAGTTGGAATGGATGTTTCGCGACACCAGCACAATAATGTGTGTAAACTTATGAATGTCCAATTATGCAGACTTCAGTTTTTGAAGCTACTCCAAAGCTCAAAGCTCAAAGCTCCTTACAAGCTTGAAAAAAAGTGCGATCCCGTGAGTTTGCTTCGAGCTCTGAATTATATAAGCTGCAGTAAATATTAATTACGAGATACTACAGTCTCCTAGACAGATTATTACTGCAATCATACTTACGTGTAGTTACTCGAAATAGCTCTAATGAGTTTTTACGTGGCCTGACTTATAATTGCCTATGAAGTTTTGATAGTACGTAGAAATTCTTTCAAAAAATATTTCAAATAAAAGGAACACCTTTGTAAGACAAACAGTGTTTAACGATATCTGGTCGAGGAAAAGTTCAAATGTTGAAAATGAAAGTTTATCTTTTTTTTTTTTTTTTAATGTATAGTTTATGTAATGAAAGAAACGAGAGTTGACACTACATTCTGCATACTTTTTTCTAATCTTGGCATATATAGCGAAGTAGAATGAAAAGACAATTTACATGAGCTTTTGAAAAGAAAAATTTTTAGTTAATTTTCATAAAGTGAGGTAAATATAATTTTATTGTCAAAAATTGTATTCCATTCTAACCTGAGAGTTAATTATTAAAATTCAAATACTTGTTAAAGAAGTGTAGTGATGTTGAAAATTGCATACAGGAGTCGAGAAACGTAGCTTTTTAAATATTTCTTTTCATACAAAATTGCAAATATGGTTGCCCACTGCCTTACTTTTTATATTCAAAATTTTATTTTTGTAAAAATGTTGCATATACATTAGCATTAAATAATAAAATACCAAACATAAGGAGAACAGTTTGTAAGAAAAATATATTTTTAGTTGTAAAAAGTTATTCTTAATAGTAATTTTTTATTGCTCAGCCCATTATTTTGATTTATTTTGATTATATTCTAAACTTTTCTTTCCATAAAATTTCTTTAACAAGTCCCCAGTTGAATAATACTCTGCTATCAACTTGAGATAATATTGAAAGTTTCAAGTTGAATTATTAAAAGCGATGCCGAGTAATCAAGTAATAAAACTTAACTACTGGTAGTAATTTAAAAATTTAGCCAGCAAAAATTTATGTGCATTATTTTATTTTACAATCAACAAAGTTGTGTCGCACTTTACTGTTCATAACGGTAATTTTGATTAGAGTACTTATTTGTACCGTAAAGCCGGCACCAATTCTCTTTCTCTGGGCAAAGTTTTTGCATGTCGCCTTAATTAAAAGACGCTTATACACAATTACACAACAGCGTGCAATCTTGTCTCAGCATCGTAATCCAAACTCGCATATCTCATATGCAAATGTCAAAATGTCAGGAGAATTCGTGCCACCCCTTATCGCTTAATATCACATTTTGCGTCGAGTGTTATGCCGCACATAATGTGCAACTTTGATAAAGAAAATTTTGCCCTCAGATGAGCCATTGTTATGCTAAAATTGCGCCGAATTATGGACCTTTGTGTAATGTTTGTTCACATTTTTTTTTTCTTCTCTTACAGGCAGTCTCGGAGAAGCTCGAACTGGCGCCAGCGGGAGGTCGATCAGAGCCCCAGGTAATTTGACTTTCTGTTTAACATTCTGAAGTTTCTTTTTCTTATCATTGAAATTCAATTACAAATCAAATTATGAAACATTTCAGGTGGCAACGCTATGCGAGGCTGGTGAGGTTTACCTGGCGCAGCACATGGGAGAGCAAGGTCGATGGGTATCGTCGACCGAAAAAAAAAGTTGTATGACAGACAAGCACGAGATTCTGGATTACTGTAAAAAGGTAAGTTGGCAGCGTTATTGTCTTATGAGGGTACCAGTATTTGCATTACCAGTGTGAACAAAAATTTTGTTTCAACGAGCCGAAAATTTTACAGCCAGATTAACGCGTTTGAAATTATTTTCCACGCATTAAACATTCCATTTCGTTGTTATTATTATTTGATGTAAATGCTCGGCTAATCGGAGATTTCTGGTTAAGTGGAAATGAATTAATTGGGCAAGTATATATATTTGCAATTAAATGAGACATTTTAATATAAATTTATTTGAAGAGAAAATAAATGAAAAAGTAAACGATGATTTCTATTTAAAAGTTAAAAGTAGAGATTTATTCAACAATAATTTTCTGTCTTGAGAAAATGGTAAAGACGAGAGAAATTGTTTGCAACCACCGATTTGAGTTGGCGCACAAATTAAACACATCTTTTTAAATTCAACTCGCAGCTTTCTTAATAGCCCAATTTCGTTTGCTGTAAAATGCAACCTTTGCTGTTAAATCCGCAAACCGTAGCAATTCGAGAGCAGGTGTTTAACTTTCATGTCACAGTACAAAAACACGACACTAAATATTGCTTTTAAAGTTCAAAAATCAAGTGAAAATGAAATTAATTTTTTTTTCTCTCTACTGCAAATCATAAAATGAGTTAACAAGGACTTTTTAATGTTTAAAGTTTACACGTAAATCAAAATAATTTTATCCTGTTTGTTTGATCGAATTAACAAAAAATGTGAAAGCTCTGACGTGATTTTTTTTATTTCTTTTTTTCATTACCGTATTATAATTTTTCTGTCAGATGTTTAACATTTTTGCTTTGGCTTTAAAATTAAATCTCGTTAGTGGAATATCAAAAAATGA
>JABFPM010003616.1:0-14077 GCA_022817325.1 Idris sp. 1 HC-2018 | reverse complement strand
TACCCATTTTGAATTGAATCTGCGAATGACCTTAGCTTTTACGTACGTCGGAATGGGATTTATAGATTCAGAAAAATTTGCTATGGTTTTGGGAATTGCGTGCTTATCAAAACAGGCATTTGCTGACGAAGTTTTGTTCTGCAGTTCTGGGTAGTCTTCCCGTGAGATCGATAGAAACCCAGTCTTCATCGATGTTGCAGCTGGTTTTGGTTCCAGTGAGCCTTGGTTGCTCAACAATTTGATGATTTTTGCCCTTTGATTTAAAAAAAAATGATCCGTCCTGCTCTCGTTCCATCTATATACCTAAACAATGGTTTACATCCCCGAGATCCTTGATATCAAAATGTTAAGCGATTTCAATGCCCACTTCTCTGTGCCGACAACACGAGCAATACTTGTATGGTTTCGTGCTTCACGACCGATGCAATGTCTGGTCATAGTTCTCACCGTACTTCTAAATGAAATCTCTAGCAACCAGACGAGTCTTGTGTGTTTGGATTTTTCCATCACCAGCAGATTTTTCCTTGAAAGCCCACTTGCACGAAACAACCATTTTACCTGCAAAAAGATCCACAAATTTCTAAACCTGGTGATGTAGCAACGATCTGATCTCTTCCTCTGCAATAGCGATCCAAACCTTTTATACACAATTTAATATATGTATTTACTATTTAATAGCTTTGACAGAATTGTAACATTTAATATTGATGTATTTTGAACAAAGTTTTCTTACCAGTAGATTATAGTCTAAGTGTGAACAGTATGTTGTAAGAATTGTCGTAAATATTTGATAGCACCAATACCATCTTCCATACATGAGGATGTTTGACTGTAAGTTCCAAAAAAAAACACATTTTTCATACAGAAGGCATATACTAGTGGGTTAAAATTTGTCATGACAAAAGAAATCTTAGTTTAGATCATGGACGTAAATTGTGATTATTTCATAAATGGCAAACAGCTTCCGGTTTATGGAATAAAAATGGCTCCAAGTTCAGGAATGAATGTTTAAGGGGCAACGGTGCAAAGAATGCATTCTTGCACTCAGTGCCTTGCTTCTGCTTAGCAATTTAATAATAAAGCCGCCTTGCTTTTGACGACTGAGGTGACTCTTGCTGACAGTCGTTTTGGGCCTTCTGTAGATACCATTGAATTGATGATTTAATTTTTATTTGTATGAAACAATTTTTTTCTAAATTGATTTCAAATACCGTTCGAACAAGAACTGGAGATTTTTTCGGTACATTTTAAATATTGGCGATATGATGATTGCATAGTCAATGTGTAACAAAAGCTAAGGTAGTGTGAAATTTTTTTGACAAATTTTTGAAATCTGTCAAAAGCCGGAAGAAATTCTTATTTTTTTACGCATTAGTCGGCAATATTTTGATGATTGAGCTTACAATAATTTTGGCAGAGGATATTGTTTACATTTCTTCGGAATCTTATGCTGCTGTGAACGTTGTGGCTTTCTTTCGTGAAAATCCTTGTTGTGAAGAGACAATAACGTATTTACACTTTTATCTGGATATTATTGCAGAAGCTTGCTTGGAAACATATCAAGAACAGTCCGGATGATGTGGAGTCTCGACAGTCCAGTAATAGGCGAAAAAGTCAAAATTGAGATACATTCGCGATGACGAAGTTGCAGTAGTTTGGAGTAATTTTTGCTTCAAAATTTGTGGTAGCTTTTGTACCAAGGAAATACTGTCTACAGTTCGAGCAGCACAAAGCTGGCGTGCGAGAACTGTCTTGAACTGGCCAAGAGCTGTCAGGGTCTTCGTCTCCACAGACTGGCCTTTCAAGTCTTTGCAAAATTCTGCAGAGTCGCACTCACCGAAAAGATGCAGTAAAGACTTCGGCCTCATGAAGCCGAAGAAAATTAACCAGTTTGTGAAAGACAGATTGCTGAATTCTGAGGGTATGTCGGAGCCCTCAGGAGACAGCAGGCCCCATGAAAGGGTGCCTGCCGCCTCGGAGCGATTAGGTATGATATTTATCTACTAATCTTTTCTTTTCTTTTCAGTACGTGACCAGAGCCATGTCTGTTGATTCGGCGTGATTCCGATTCCATGAAAAAACTGAACTGGCATAACAGGCTAGCAGAGGACTGCCTTCCCGTGGCACCCCGTAAGTGCATGCAACAAAGTGTCCTCTCATAAGACCGATCTACGACAGTATTGGGCTTTTCCGGGACTATTTCTATTGTGATGACTAGCCGTGTGGTGGGTACATTTGACATTTAAATGCGTAAGGAGGGTGAACATTAGGTCTACCAAGGAAGTAATTTGAAAGGTAGGATTAAATCTGTGGGTTCTGATAATAACCAGGTAAGAAACATTTTAATAAAACTAAGAAAAAAGCATTTTAAGTTTTTGAATTTAATTTTATCTTTTAAATCAAAAAAATAAGTGTTTAACTATTTTAAGTTTGCATTTACCTAGATCTTGATCAAACTTAACGAAAAGATTTTTATTAAATCAATTAAACTATACAAAATTAAGTTTATATTTTTATTGGAGGTATAAAGCATACCTGATTATTACCTTTTTTTTCTTTTTTTTAGTAATATTTTTAACAGTTGTTGTGAAAAATATAATTTCAAATTGATCTAAATTATTATTGCATCTGAAAGTATTTAATCAACGCTACATTTTCTTAAAATATCTCAATTTTTCCAAAAATGTCACATACCTGAATATTACCGGAAACCACAGAAATGGTGTGGCCAACACAATTTTGTTTACTTTCAATAAATATATTGGCCGAACAATATTGAAGTCTGAGTTTACTGATTGTAATTTTTTATCACTACGTGTCTCGAATCGGAGTCGATGCAGAAGATAACTGCAAAAACCGGGAAGTCGAGTCGGAGTTAGAAAAGTGTTAGTCAGGTTGAAGTCACGGAAGTGTAAAGAACCGTCACAACATTAATGGTCATTTATGAGATCTCGCAGCTCCAGATCGTCAGGCTGCAAGACTGTTAAACTCTTAAAGTCGAGGGATGTAGCGATCTCATTAATTCTGGAAAACTCGTCAGCGACCGCAGCGTAGAAGTGTTGTACGTCAACGATTAATTGGCTGACGCAATCCTGGTGCTGAGATTGGTATGAAGGGTTGTCGAAGTTGAATTTTTTTTTCGCGACAAGCGGGTACCAAAGGTTTGTAGTCTGTCAAGATGCAGTACAACACCGCACCTGTAAAAAAGTCAATCATTTATTGCCTAGTAAATTTTCCAAAAGCCTCGTACAGTAATTTCAAATGATAATGGCTTCTGTTCTTCTTGACAAACGGGTCAGCTCTTCGGGCATCTCTCCGTATTAATTTGAGATTCTAACATAAATATGAGAAATATTTGTCTAATGTTCTGAACATATGTAACTGTCCTAAAACTGCTTAAAACTTTTCTCAAATCCTTTATCTAATCCCGAAAATCTTTAGTATGGATTTTTAAAAGACATATTACCTGTAATCAAATTAATCTAACCAAAAAAACTGGTTGGACATAGGCACAATCTGAATTCAGGTTAAATTTACCCGAATGGGTATTCATTGTATGTTCTTAAATAGTAGTATTATTTGTTTTCAATTTTTTTTTAATTTATTTATTATGTTTTTGATTTATATATAATTAATAAGACATTAATTTTTCTTTTAAGTTGTATATCTCAGAAAATTTGTGTATATTTCAAGTTTTGTTTAGGAGGAGTTGATTTTTTTCTGCTTAATAGCTAAAATTCAATTAGGGGAAAGTCAGGTAGCCAAAAAATGAATAATTTATAAGTGGATTGTTTAACTAAAGATTATAAATTGAACTTCATCATGGTCTCTTCCTCTTAATATTTTATATACTTTCAGATTTGTTCACAATAGTATTTATGATGAAAAAGAGATATAGATATATAATCGGTACAAATATCGGTAAAAAAACATGTTTGTTTGACCTATATTCTCTGGATGGTTAATTATCTATGAATTAAAAGTTTGATTAAATACAACTGTTTCGTAATTATCACATCAGAACTAGCTTCCTTATAAATATGCGCAGTTTTAATAATGAAAATACAAATTGATGACACACTATTCTATAACATTATGTCAATGTAAAAAAAAAATAATTATGTGATGAGTCAACAGAAAAATTTATAGAATAAGAAAATCTGACAATTCAAACATTAATAATTTTATAGCAATCAAAATTCATGAAAATAATTGACCTAATCAAGAACTTTATACCTTTTCTGCAAATACTGATTGAAACTTCAAAAAAGGAAACAGTCATTTTATAAATAAAGTACAAATTCAAATGCACTGGTTCCTTATTTAACCGCATTTTCTATTCGTTACAGTCGTAAAACTGCCGACAATATATCTTGAAAAGTATCACTGGTTTGTCGCAAGCAATTTTAATAGACAGATCGATTGTTTGAAATGATTTGAATAAATTCATCAATTTTCTATTTATGACTGTCCAGTTTCGTAGCTCATTCGTATCAAAACTGGAAGAGAAAGTCGTCCTCGTCTTGTGCAATCTCATTGCATTTAGAATGCAACATTCGTCTCTGTACGACTAAATACGACGAGTGACGTGTGATTATAAGTGGTAGTATCGTGGGATACTTTTTCATGGTGCGACATAAAAATGTTAAACATATTCATTGAACGTTGGCTAAGGGGAGAATATTAAGAGCACAATTTCCGTCATCAGAAAGTATTTCAATCGTGCTCGCTTATCCAACTTAAAGATTAACTCTCGAGATAAAACAAAAGGGATGATCTTTCGTAAGTGTTTCAGATAAACTCGAAAAAAAGATCTAAATTTTTTACTATAAAAATTGGCAGATTAAAAATCATGTAGGAGGCGTTTTTATGATAGTGTAATTTACTAGAATAAACAAATTTAATAAAGAAACATTACATAAGTACCTTTTACAGCTGAAATGTTTTTCAGTGTGAACGCAGTCAAATTGTAACTTTTACTGCAAAAATTTTGAAACAGTTGAATAAAACTTATTCAAATAAACGACATCTGGAAAGGTGAGCATCACTGGTGAAGGACAGTTTCTTGTACATTGGGTGCGCCTTGTAAAAAAAAGTCGTATCAACTTAACTCACTCGCGTCTGACAAGTCTGAACGGTCAAGCAGTCAAACGGCTGCGAACTCTCCGTTCTGGATATGTCGCTATGCCTGGTATTTTCACGAGAACCTCTTTGATTCAGTCGCGGCATAAATGCCCATATCGGTTTGCCACGCGTTTGTGTTTTGCCTCCATTGCGGACTGCAAATCTGTCATTTCCATGGCAGATACTCTGCGCCTCGTTCTCGCCTCATCATACGAAAACGTGAAACAATCTTGAACTATCGAACTAACGGCCAATTACGAGAGAAAAAAACATTTCGCACGAAAATTATATACGAGTTAAAAGAAAAAATTGTGGCCACTGTGTGGGGTACAAAAAAAACTTTATACACACCGCAGAAAATACTTTAAACACCGGTAAAGAAAAATGTTTATTCTTCACAAAATATTCTGTACACTGTACAAATACTTCATCCTCTGTCAAAAATATTATCAACTGCACAATTACTTTCTGCACAATAAAAAGTATTTTATGCAATGTAAAAAAGTATACACTAGAAAATTACTTTTGTATACTGCAAAAAGTATTCTATACGCTGTAAAATTTACTTTTAATTTGTAATTTCATTCGGGAGGAATTTTTTTCAACTTTTATTTTACGAGAAACATTTGACGAAATATGATGGCAATTTTTTTCAGCTATACGAAATTAAAATTGCTCGGTTCAAACGGTATTAACTCGGTGTTTTTGCGGCTTATTTGCGATTCCTGTTCTTTTTGATTCTTTCTTTAACTTGTGACTTGTTCATTCTCCAAAACGAACCGAGAATTGCTATGAATACATATCAGGGTCGTCGGTTGTCGTGGCGGAACCGGTACGTGAGCGCGCATGCGCGAGCTTTTTTGTCACAGAAGAATGCTGGAACGGCGGGTCGTTTGAATCGGGCGCTGATTGCGCCGATGCCCACGGATCGGACCGATTGTTACCGGTTAACCGACTGATTTTGTATGAGTCGCGGCGACCGGTTGATCACCATGGAATTTGTAGCTCAATTAAACCCGTCGCCATTGCTCTCCAGCAAAATTCATCTGAACGCTTATACCGTCTTTTCAGGGATGCGCGCTCCAAATTCCAGTTTACATTTGTTGCTAAATCGAAAGCATTCTCATCGAAACAATATAATCACTCATTTTGAACACTGCACTGAGAAAAACGTTTAGCCCAACTTTTTGTTCTTTCAAAAGTATTTAACTTTTAAATAAAATTAAACTTGCAATTTAAGTAAAATGAAAAATTTGTTGTGTTAAAAAATTAGTGAGTTCAAGAAAGTTGTGCTTCAAAAAATTAAAAATGTTATAGTTTTTACGGAAAATAATTAAGGACCTTACAATTTCTAATTGTGTCAATAATATGGAATACATTTTATTATATAAAAAACATCATGGGAAAACGCTTAATTAGTGATACTCGACTGTACATACATAACCGATAAACAAAGCTTAATAAATATAAATACAGTCGACTCACTGAATTAATCGCGTCAACTGTCATTAATGGCTGTATAATGATCTCTTCGCAATTTAAATCATAAAATTGAATCGGTCACTTAGAACCCTGTTTATCATAAACTGAGAGGAAAAAAGTTTTTCACATTTTTAATTTTACTGGTTCTCTGAGTTTAAGATCTATCAATTAAAATGTATTTCTTGCCAAAAAATTTTTTCATCTTTATTTATAAATATAGTTTGAACAAAAACTAATTTCTGGATAATTAGGTTAAAGTTTGCGTTTCACTTTTAGGTGACGGTTTGATTTATCAATCCGCATATATGGCAGATACATAATAAATTATATATGTCGGATGTCAAACGTCGCTTGTGTATGCGTTTCGCTTTCGACGAGTCGTCGACAGGCATCTCAGGCACGAGGGTCCCGAATGCTGACTGCTTCTCTGTGCTGGTAATCTGGTGACCAAGCATTTGTTCAACCTAGAATTTGCCGTCGTGATAAGAATCGTTCACGAAAAAGCCCCGATTAAAATTCAAACTCGCGTTTCTGCGAGGGACTTATTCTGTCACTGGGGAGATTTTCCCTGGAAAAAAAATTCATTTAACAACAAAACATATCAATTTTTTTTTCTTTCATCATCTTACTATTGTGTACTTTATTGAGAGAAACAAGTTGTGAAACAAAAAATAAATGAGAACGAAAAATAATAATATGAGAATTCAATTTGTAGGTTGGTTTACTTTAGCACGATAAATGTATTTGCTTCTACGAAGTACATAAAATGGTAAACCACAGAATACTAAATTTTCGAGAAAAAAAAACGAAGCAAGTCGTAATGAACAAAGCGCAGTAAAACTACTATTCGTAAAGTGATGATTCGTCGTAAAGGAAGCATGCCAATTTAAGAGCAAGGATGCACCATTTTGCAATTACAGGCTAAAGGTCCTGGGCAAATGAATGATTAACGTTATCGTGAAATTAGTAATAAAAGCGAATTGATCATGTAATTATATTTAATGCTCTATTATTAATTGTAACAGAGTGCACATAGTAGACAAAATATTTTGGCTTTTATGGAATTATAAAGAAAATTAAGGCTGCAAATTGCACTTTATTTTTCAAAAAACAGCTAACCAAAGAAAATGCCAATCTTTGTTCTCCCTGTTTTTTTAGGGCAATTTACATTGGCTTCCAATAACCGGTCCGTGATTTTTCGCGATTCTGCGCGACAGGATCGGTTGCAGTTCTGGATCGTAAAATTATGCAGCTCACTCGACGGGAGACGCTTGTACCTGACAACCTGTTTAACCTCGTGGTGTATTATCACAAAAAGAGGAGGATGCACCCCGCAATATGGCGCGTTCTGTGATTATTAAAGATGGCGCTGGCGATCAGTTTTTGTTGGCGATCGAGCACCATATTTGAATGCAATCCGAGAGAGGAAACTTCGATGTTTTCCCCAGAGCTGGAGACCATATCTTATAGATATTTTTTTTCTGAAATTATCTACAATTGATCTTACAACTTTTACAGGATTTTATTGAGTAAAAGCGGATCAATTGACCCCCTTTAGGTTACAACTTTATAAACTATTTTTGTTATCGTTTTTTTATGTGTTCTGTTTCAAAAACTTATGCAATCATGGTTTGACAAGAAAGATCAATTTCATAAATGTATAATTAAGAATATACGAATTTTCAAAAAAAAAGCCTGAAAAACATTGTTTTAATAAGAATCGATTTCAATTATCCATGTATTTTCTACGATAGAAACATTTTGTGAACAAAAATCATGCAAGGCTCATGTTAATTTTTTTTCACAGGTAATTTTTTGTGACGGCTATTAGAAAAAGAACATTTGAACAATATGATCTTCACTCATTTACATCAATTTATTTTTGTTCATTTCAGCCTGTTGGTAGTTCTTTTGTAATTGAGAATTTTTGTCCGAAATAAATGTGATTTTCTTGTACATTTTGTACAATAAATTTAATCGTAAATGAAAATTCTTGACATTTACACAACTTACATTTCGTAAAGAAAATGTACTAGAATGTTATTATACATGCCCGTGTGGAAAAAATAGTCTGGATGTGATATGGACCGAGTATGAATAACAGTCTGGATTTTTGGAATGGACAGTATGGAGAACATCCAGACCATTTTTTTCACGCGGGATGTATAAGAAATGATCTTTCTATATATGTACAAGAATTGCGTTATCCGTTTTTTGGGCAGTGAAACCATGGAGCTATATTTCTCAAAATACCATTTTAGGCTTTTCGAATTATTTTAATGTTGGAGTTTAATTCCGATAATTCATTAGAATAGGTCATCCATCATTGATTAGATAATTAAATTAATCAAATTTGTTCATTTTTTATTCTTATTTTGATTTGATGTGTTTTTGCCAGGTGATTGAAATAGGGATCCAAGAGACTTAACTAAATCTTCTTGTGAGAGGTTCGTATCTTATATTAGATATAAACAAAATTTCTTCTCTTTCTTTTGCAAAAAATTTAAGAATTTTAGTTCTTCCTGATATGGAACCAGGAAGAACCAACTTTTTTCAGTCTAATACAAAATTGCTAAATATTGATATGTAAGTTGGAATTAATTTTTTATCCTCAACGCCTTTATTATTTTGCGAAAATAATGACCGAAAGATATTTTAAACTTGCGCTTGAAATATATCTTTTTCGGACGCCTATTTATGGCAAGATAAAGCGGGTTCACCATACTCTGGTGAAAAAAAAAATTGCCAGGTCATTAACTCGATTGAGATTGTTCCTCGTGAAATCTCGGCTCGTCGACGTGAGCGAGTCCATCGGCGCGGTGACGCGGCAGATTGCAGTCTCGCACGTCCGGACGACAGGAAAATTTTTCGGTAAAAAGGCATCTGCAAACACTTTGCCTTTGTGCCGCAGAATAAGAATCAGCCGAAGGTGATGGCAGCTTAATCATACGTCATCCTTGACATAGAGGACGCTGTTCTTGCGCCGGCTTCTTGCCAACACCCGGGCCATAACATCTTTTACTTTGTACCGACAGTACCGGCCCCCGAGATTCGTTGTCTTTTTCCCTCATCGATATGTAAGCAAGGACACACTGTCGGAATTTTAGTTGGTCGTCGTGCCGCGACAAACCAACGGATCAATATAACAAAATATTGTATACCATATATATGTATAAAATATAATTTATCTCACTGTTTTCTTTCTGTCAGGTGCTAGTCAGCTTTTTCTCATGAAGTATAACTTTGATTAATAGTTAAGTTCAGGTTATTTTACACTGAAAACATTTATTATGTAAAAAAGGAACATTTTTTGTTTAGTGTAGTGTATGTTTTTTTTTTACTTTTTATATGGTGTAATTATCATTAAAATGTTTTTGAATTTATCATAATGAGGTTTTGTAATATTTTGAGTGAAAATTATTTTTATTTCGGGACAAAAAAATGTAAAATTATGTACACGATGTCAATGAAAATGTATCAACTGCCATTATTCAGTTGCACATTGAACGCAAGATTAATTTGAAATTTTAAGTAAGCTCTGTGCAAGTGATGATTTGAAATGCCCGTCAATAATACTTCATAATCAATCGTCGATATATCATTGTCAAAATAAAAGCTTAAAAAAAACTCGGTGCTGTACATAATGCGCAAAACGATTCAGCATATACCGTCTCAGACCCTTGAGCAAAACAATTATAAATTATTTAATATGTCCCCTCTCGGAGGTCCCGACAACTTACCTAATTGAAAAGCAAAATGAATTCATACTTTTTGCTGTTTATCTTTTTCTGAAATATTTTTTTCCAATTTACATATATTTTACATTAAGATATTTAAAAAATAAATGATTATTATAAAAGTTTAAAAGCAAAATTTTTTTCTACACTTTGCATTACTTTTTATATAAAATAAATTTTAAGTTGAATACAATTTAGATTGTGAGAAAATGCTTTTGATTTAAAAATTCTAATGTCCACCAGTATATCGTATAATTAATTGCTAAAAAAACGTAACTGCACGATGTTTAACTTGCGATATTTTTTTTCTTCTCTCTTTATCGTTCAGATACTTAGAGTCGCACACATAATTTTATTTTCTATATCTATCTCGCCACCAATAAACAGTTATATTTCACTTGACTTATGGAATTAACAGAGTAGGCAACCGTGGGAAATAAAAAAAGTGGTCCCAGATAAATGCGTCGCGAGGAAAATAATTATTCCTCGGCAAAGAAATCGCCTCTATTTAAGTTGCGCGCCTAAACGCGCAGAAAAACAATGTGTGCGTAATATTAGCGATCCAATTCAGCATACACGCTTCTCAGAATTAATCATTGTCGGCTATTTTTGCGAAACGATTATGTGATCGATGATAATGAACCAATCAATGTCATCAGATGCGCTTATAGCTCATTACGAAACTTTTATTTATTAATTTTTAATGCAGATAACTAATATTACACATTAAATAAACTATTTTAACAATTTTTATAACAACTAAATTAGTAATTAAAAAAAAGACTTATAATAATTTCTGATTAGGAAAAATAAACACATTATGACGTAAAATTGTATTAATTATATTTTTCCTTCTACATCTAAAAAATTTTCTTTTTTATAAAAGTATGCATGCAGGAACTTTTATTTTTAGTAATTTATTTTTATTTTTGATTGTAGATATTTTATTTGTACTAATTACATTTTATCTTTTCTAAATACAATCAAAGAAATTTCTTTTTTTAAAGAGTATGTATGCGGAAAAGCTCTTTTTTTTATTTTTATGAATGGTTTTGAATATTTTCAAAATTATATTTGCATGAATGAGTTTCATCGTGGGACACGCATTTCTCAGTGCTCGACCAGATGCGAAAGCCGTGAGTGGTCGAGTGGTCGCTCCGCGAGGCAAAGAAAAAGGAGAGCGCGAAACGAAAAGGAAGACGACGACGACGGAATGAAAGGCGACAGAAGTAGGGATAGCCGCGGAGTGGCAGCACAACATCTTTCTGGACCAATCGAAAGGCCGCGCGGCGCAATCGTATGCAAAATACAACCGCCGCCTCCGCCTCGTCGGCTCATCGTCTATGCAAACTCTTGCAGCTCCACGCTCCGCCCATCGTCATCATTTCAAATCATGCGATGCCTTTGCGTTCGATATAAAGTGCCACTTTGCTTGAAATTCACGTCGCCATTTCGATCTCGAAAAAAAAAAAAAAATCCCATGAAGAACTTTACTTGTATTGCAAGACTTCTTTTTTTTTAATCAAAAAAGTAATGATAATTTTTTGCCCGGATGTAAACTTTTTTTTCTTTACAATTTGCCTAAAATTGTGGCTACAGCAAAGAGTCGGCATAAACTGCCGGTCTAATGCCGAACGGGTCTGTCGGGCGCGCACGTTTAGGGAAACTAATGGCAAAAAGCGGCATAATCGTGCGATCGATTCGATCGCTGGAGCTTATCGTTCATGTATATATACAGCAGGTAGGCGAGGTAGTCATGTAACCGAGGATCTCGTAAAGGTAAGGACAGGTTGAAAATCCATTATTAACCCGCGGCGCGCGGGATCCTCGCAATAAAGAGAAGCGAGCATGCGGGCTTGTTCTGTGCGCACATATATATAAATATATACACATTTATGTATACGTATATATAGAAGAGGTATATTGGCACAATCCACTCGTTGCATCTGTTAATGCGAAATTCCAAGAGATGTGTGTGCTACTGTGGGAGCAATATTGCCAACATTAAAGTGCGCTATTTCATTTCGCACTTTTATGAACGAATTTTATTTTGCGTTCTCTTATTTAGTGGGTGTATAACTTAATTGTAAAATAATTTTGTGTTAAATAAGTAGTATTTGTTATAAAAGTAGTATTTAAACGTTTTTAAATTTTTTTTATTATACGACAGTATAAATTTTTTAATTTAGTTAAATTAACTCTATACGAAGACTTGAATAGAATACCATGCTAAATATATAGAAATTTCTATATAATTTAGCATGTTATTCTATCCGAGGCTTCATATATGTATATAAATTAAAAGTCAGTTTCTTCCAATACTTTTTTCTGTCAATTATCAGATATATTCTTATTTTTTATCTCAAAGTTTTAACCCTTTCAGGCCCAGCATCTATTGTAAAGGATATAATTTTCATACATTTTTGTTTACCCGCTTAATTAATAAATTTTGTATAATAAATAAGTAATTTCATAAAGAGATTTATGAACTTCTAGAAGAAAATTGTTTCTTTTGAAATATTTTGACTTTAAGATATTGTATGAGTAAAAAAACATTAAAATCTTAAAAAAAAGTTGAGGGAGCATCAGCAGGATTTATGTTTTTTTTCCCCCAAAAGTACTTATTTTGTTTGATTTATATAAAATAGATTTTTACTGGTTGATATCAATTAAGTACATAGAAATTATTTATAGAAAAAAATTTTGGGGGACAAACTCCCCCCTCCCCTTCCCTAAACCCACAGAAAACGATAAAAATTGATTTTTTTCTGTGCCCCATAATTTTTTATACGATGCAGAAACAATTACAAAAATTTACATACGTCTTATTAAAATCATGTAAATTACTAATATGCAACAAAATATTATCTTTGATGACTTCCTGAATTTCAGGTCTGAAAGAGTTAAAAGTAAAACTAATTTTAAAAATTTTAAATAATTTTCGAATAAGAAAATCTGTATTTTTGTAGGCTTTCATAAAAATCTCTAGTGTTAAAACTGTTACTGTAAATTTTCGAAAAACACTAAATGCAAATCTAAAAAATTTTGCGTAATATGCATTGAAAATGTCTTTAAAAAGTCGAAAAAACGTGAAAAATAAAAAAATAAGGTCTGAAGAGTGCGACAGATTTATATATTTTAATGGTTTAATACAAATATTTCTAAAGTCGAAAAAACAATAATAGACGCTAAAAATAGTTTTCTGACAAAGCTTTTAATAATGAAGACTTTCAGCTTTTTTCAACAATTTTTTAATACATATCTACTTATTTATTTATTTTTTTTTTTACTTTTTTGAACTATTTAATAGATTTTTCCCACATTGTTGTAGACAATGTTCAAACATTTTTAGCATTATTCGGAATTTTCAAACATGTTTCAGACATTTTCAAATATAATTTAATCATTAACGTTATAGAGTTTATTGAGTGTAAAAAGTTGAAAAACAAAAAAATTCTGCATAAAGTTACCCCGTTTGACGAAAACAATTATTATGTTATTATTGCACCTAAAACGAACTCGAGTGTTGGGTTAAAAATTGTTTGTGTGAGTGCTTGTGTCTGTCATGAGACAGTTAGTGAGGTTAGAAAGAGACTTAAGCCTGATCATCAGAGAGCGGACTACAGTTGAAATGAAGTTGGCTGTAAAAGTTGACAGTTCGAGATATAATCATATTCTGTTTCGAATTTTTCAAAAATAATTGTAAAACATAAATAATTCTTATCGTAAAAGAA
>JABFPM010003615.1:0-14078 GCA_022817325.1 Idris sp. 1 HC-2018 | reverse complement strand
TAGAAGCAAAAAAAGTATAGTTGGAAATAATTTTCTTCTAATTTATAATAATCAAAACAAATTTTTTGTATATTATCTCTCCTATTGTCAGTCACAATTAAAATCAATATTACAGTAATTTGATCGTGTCTGTCATAATGCACCCAATTCGACACGATCCGCTGCAAAAATGAAACGTGGCGTCTCAATAATAATAATCAGTGGTCATTGAGGGGTTCTACTTTTGACACTTGGATCGGTCAACAGAATGGGGAACTTTTGAACAATGTCACAAGTTGAATTTCAAAATGGATCACATCAGCGATACTCTGTCATAATGCGCGGCTAGGGTTGTTCCGCAAATTTCCCCTTTTCCCCTTTTCCCCTTCTCACCTTTATAACTCGGGGACTAAAAGTTATCAGAAAATAAATCTTTTTAAAAACGTCAGATGTGTGCTTTGGCTAAATTGCCGTGCGTTTCAATCATTTCTGCAGACACGTTCCACAGAATATCGTTGATTTAATGAATAAAACATGATAAACAGTGTAAAATTACATTTAAAATTCTAATGGTTTAATCTGCTTTTCCGCCCGTATCACTTGATGATTGAATCAAAAGTGCTTTTTAATTAAAATTTTCGTCAGTGTATGGTGGGTGGTTGCAATATATTTTTCACGCTCGTTGTACTATTTATAACTTCATAATTATAATCAAAATAAACTTTGCTTTTTAATGTGAAACAAGACAATTTGCAAATAGTTAACTAATTACACAATTCATTTTACCAACAACTCTGAAACATACATTCAAAATTCCAACTTCATAATGTCCATTTCCTTTGATATTGAAGTAGGTTAAACGATTAATTGTTGTTGCCATTCAGTATGAAAATTTTCACATGTTCATTTGTCAAATCCAAAGCATTTCATTGTGCGAAATCATTATAAGCCCAACCGACAATTTAATTTCCCTATTAACATGAAGAATTGCTGCAAATGAAATGTTAACAAATGAACATGTGTTTTGAACCAAGAAATTTTCCCCTAATAAAGTAATTTTCAAACAAGTTTTGGTCGTCGTCTTCTAATTCAAAATGTTTATCTATCCTGCCGAACCGGCCTGCTGAAAAGCCAGGAGAGGAAACTCAAGGGTCCGAGTCTCTATTAAGGAAAGAAGAAGAATAACAAAAAAAGAAAAGAAGGATAAGTAAAAAAGAAAGAAGGAATTACAAAAAGCACCGAGTCATCACCGAGTTTATCTAAATTACGGTCCGGGCGGCGATTTGTGGACAGTGAAAGAGCGCGACGTCAGGGGGGTCGAGGAAGGGCAAGGGGAGGGGGGGAAGAAAAGGCACCAGAGGGGAAGAAAGAAAGACACAGGTAGAGCGAGACCGAGAAAGTCACAAGGAGAAAGGGACAGAAGCGGAGAGGGCAAGAGACGCCGGTTTCTGTGTCCCCCCTGCGGCCAATGAAGGGGCCCGGACGGACGGTGGCGCCCTCGCAGCGACTGAAACTGCAAAACAATTTCAGTCATCACTGAGTCGCGCGTAAGGACGATGCGTGTCGCGTCTGTGTCCGTGCTTCCTCGACAAAAGTCATCGACAGGGACGCCGAAACCGGTTTTGTGAATTTGGCCCTGCTAGACAAAAAATTGGATTTTAAGAGCGCCAAAAACTCGGAGTGAAATTTACAGATAATAATGGATAGATAAACAGAACATTTTGTGCACCAATCTACTGGTGACCGCAGAATGGAATGTTTGCTAAGATTTTTTGCTCCGAAATTTGAAACGATGCAACAGGTGGATGTTAATTAAAATAGAAGTTGGGCTCTGGGTTCAAGTGCAATAGTTTTTTAAGTGAGGCACAAACGGGGGAATAGTGTTTTTTTTATAAGTGATTATTTTATATTTCTTTTGTTGTTGTTTTACGTGCTTAATTAGTGTGAAGTGCGTCGCCCGGATCTTGAATTGGATATGGCACGATCTGTCGGGCGGCTCTGCATACCTGAAATATGAGGATTACACTCACAGCCGACGCTCATCCTCGACTTATAAACCAAAATGAATCTCGCGCGCGCGCTTCTTCTGCTGCTGCTCCTTGCTGTAGGCTCAAGGTGCGGAGCCTTTTTATGGCACTTGTCTTTCTACGAATCCTGTATCTGATATAATGGAATTTCTGGACATAAAAACGAATTTGATAGTTTTTAAAATAATAAAAAGAAGCATTTCGAGGTCTAATAGAAAATAACTTTGATTTCAGATGAAATCAAAGTTTTGTTGTATTAACAACATATTTTTCCATTTCGTCAATAATTTTTTTTATTTCTTACGTATAGCAAAATATAACGTAAAAAATGACAAAAATTATAGTATTTTATTTTACCGTGATGTTGGATTATTTTGTATACTATAGCACATCTGTCAAAGCACACATTTTTTGTATTGAAAAACGTGTTGGATTAGCATTAAAATATCAATATAGAGGAAAAATTTTTCAAACAAAATTGATGAAAAAACACGAAAACTCGGCAGCAGTTTGAAAACAAATATTGTTTTATTTGAAGTATTGACAAATGGAAAGCAAGCAAATGTTGTATAGCTGTATAACTTTTAAATCTGAGACCCAGGTAGAAGTTTTCCCAGGGATCCGACCAAATTGGGCATCAAAAACAAAAATTTTTCTTCCCTGTAACACATTAGTTACGATTAGAAGAATGAATTCGAAAAATTTTACTACAAACTGACGAATGACTAAATTTTTTTTTCTTTCTTTCTTTCTTTCTTTCTTTCTTTCTTTCTTTCTTTCTTTCTTTCTTTCTTTCTATAAAATTTAGAAATTGCTATCTCAATTTACAATTTAAAAAGTTAAATGAAGAATCACAATTTAAATGAATTACTGTTCAATCTTTTTTTTTAATTTTTACATAAAAACTGAAAAATGAATTTGTAAATATAAAAATTAAATCAAAAGTCGATATTAAATTGGATTCTTTTATTGTAATAATTTCATAGTCTTGAAACTCGAGTTTGGACAGAAATCTTTATTTTCTTTATATGTTTTTGTTTATTTTTTTCTTCTCCCTTTATATTCACATTAAATTGCAATAAATACCTTTCTGCGTTAATAAATGAATTAATTTTTCTTGCAAACACCTGTCGTATCAAGAAATGGCAACTGAAATTAAAAGTAGCATTTATAAAGTCTTCTAATTATTGAATTGAATTCCTATATAATGTAACTGGATTCTTGTCATCTCAATTTCTTGTTTCGAAGAATATATAATAGTGTTGCAAATAAAATTCATATGAATCAACTATTTATTAGCACATTAAACTCATTTAACTGTATTACCGATTCTAAAAATATTCACAAGTTTCTATAATCAATTGAATCAGTACTTATGAATAAATAAAAATTATTTATGCAAATCGTCGACATTATTTCTATGGCTTCCAGTAATAACCAGGTTTGTGACATTTTCGGAAAAATTGAGATACTTTGAGAAAATGTAGCATTGATTGAGTACTTTCAGATGTAATAATGGTTTAGATCAATTTTCAAGTATATATTTTACAATAACTGTTAAAAATATGAATAAAAAGAGAGAAAAAAAAATAATAATCAGGTATAACCTATACTTGCAATAAAAATATAAACATAATTTTCTATGGTTTAATTAATTCAATACAAATCTTTTCGTTAAGTTTCATCAAGATCTAGGTAAATGCAAACTTAAAATAGTTTAAAAAAACTTATTTCTTTGATTTCAAAGATAAAATTAAATTTAAAAACTTAAAATGCTTTTTTCTCAGTTTTATTAAAATGCTTCTCACCTGGTTATTATCGGAACCCACAGATTTATGCGAGCTGATTTTTCAGAATATTTCCCTTATTATGTTCATTAATTTTTTTTTTTCATAACATAATAATTTTTAACTAAAATTCTATAATAATTATTCAGTTCAATTAAATTCAATATAATTAATAATTATCTCTATTATATAATTTTTGATGAGTGTTTGTTTTTATCAAAATAAGTATTTTCACTCAGCTTAGGAAGTTACATGACTGCATTATTTTAGTCTCGAAAGAAAAACGTCTCATTTTTCTCAGGTCTACGAGAGCGTAAATCACTCTGTTGTATCACGCCTACTTTCAGTTTATTGTAATATAATTCTATACTTTTTTGCACTGTTAAATTTGATTTGCTTCACACAATATTCTAATAACTATACTGCAGTTTATATAATTCCATAAAATACGGTCAGGATAATTATATTATTAATGTTTGTTAGTAATCAATATTTTTCACTTCATAATGCGTGTATCGTATCTAAATTATTGTTTTTAATCATATAATAAACTAATTTTCAAAACTCGACTGAATGAACACACGATTCATGTGGGAAATGTGTACGTTTGCGTCATGGTGCTTCATTGTTTCCGCCGTTTTCAGTACGTCAGGCTTAAAATTTCCCTCGTTTCCCTCGGCAGATTATTACACGGAAAGACGATATTTTGTCAAGATATAACAAGTGTTGTGTTACTCATTTTTTATAATTTCACATTAACGCATAAATTAAATTCACCATCATTATTTCAGAACAAACAATTATTTTAATAACCGTCAATATTTTAAATTCTAATCTCACAGTGTATACATTTTCTGTTCAATTAAATAATTTTAATCATAAATAATGTTTTTATTTTTGAAAGAAAAGAAGTAAATGAAAAAATGTTAAATGTCAGCCAAATTTTGTGTAATTCAATGGAATAATTGATGATTATAATTAAATTTTAAGAATTATAATATTTTCAAGATTTAATTATCACTTGTTATTTATTTTCAGATGTATGTGCAACACCGGATACACAGGGCAGAATTGCGAAAGCGAATACATCCCTTGCGAACCGTCGCCATGTCTGCACGACGGTACATGTCACCAAATCGATCAGTTGACTTACAAATGTTCATGTCCAGAAGGTTAGTCAAAATTGTATTTAAAGTTTATTGAAAATCGTAATTTTTTTTAATAATTTGTTACTTCTAAAAGTCAACAAAAAGTTTATTATTGATTAATTTAAATGTTAAAACATCAAATTTACAATTACATTAAAGATATGAAATTGTAAATAACACAATCGAGCTAAATTTGAATTTTAGATTGTACGTATGGTCGTAATTATTGACAGATATGTAAAAACAGAGTCGCGCTTGGGGGAGGGTTTTCTTCGACGCATTACATGCGTGAGGTTGCTTAATGCAAAGACCTAAGGTCAGTCTAGCGTGGCCTCCTCGGAGCGCGAATCACAATGCGTGGTCCTTTCTTTCCCAGGCGGACTACAACCGTGGCGAACCCCACCTTCGCCATCTCCTCCCTCTCGTGCCTTCTCGGCAAAAATCACCTTCTTCCTTGCTTTTCCTTTGAAATCTTATATGCGTTCGACTCAACTTAAAATATCGTTCAATTGTTTCCAACAAACAAAAACAATTTCAAACACAAAATTCTATCTACAAGTTTGTTCTAATTTTCAGGAAATAAATTGTCTGAAAAAGGAGCATTATAACATAGCAATGATAAGAGAAAAAATGTAAACAAATTTAATCGAAGTTACGATCACAAAAAGTTGTCAGCATGTAATGTGAGTTGCGATAAGATCTGATACATTGTTTGCTGATGATTTCCTCAAGATAGGTCCCGCCGTCTAATCTATAGTGAAAAGGACTGCGCGAAATTCTAAAAGAGGAAGCAGCACAATAAACTTGTGACGCCCGGTCTCTCGTAATTTGCGAGCAACCTGTTATATCCTCTGCTCTCATTATCTTATCCAGCACGAGTCAACCTCCAAAGACGATGATCCTGTCTTTTGCCGGAGCAGTCAGCAGCTCGCCTTCACTACTACCTCATATACAGATAGCTCTTCTGCACGAGCACTCCGATCCAATCGCGCCTCTTTAAACCGTTCCGCTAATTAGAAACTGCTTTATCGAGCACCGCGTTTAACTATCCTTCATAGATTAATCAAGCCCAATGCTGCTGAGATTCTCGTATTAGATATGGTGAGTCGACAGTGCCCAGGCTTCTCTTGTCTTTTTCATGTCCAACACGCGAAAACCTAGCCCGAGGAAGATGCAAAGCCAATAAAATGTGTTCCCCTATCGAGTGTTCCTTTAATTCAATCAGGCCTCCGCAGCTCCGCCTTGTTTCATTGTTTTTGTTCAATAATTGATCTGGATCAAACGCAGTGACAGGCAATTTGACTTGGGTTGAATTATAGTATCAACCCGAGCTAGCCTTCATAGTCTTCTTCAGCAAAATCACTTGAATCATCTTAATTTAGTTGAATCTTTATCTGCGTGTAAATTCATTCAGCATGGCTCTCAAAACGATGATAAACCATCAGGTTTTCCACTAATAGGTTCTAGTTCTGCGAACGTCTTCTTTTATGAAATCCAGGGTCTGAAGTGAGCTTGTAATTTCCAGTAATTTTCAATTGAAAACAAGTTTGAGGGGAACAAAAATTGCGTTATAAATGGACGCAATTAAAGGAACGCTTTTTCATAATGGCAACTCGTTTGCAAGGATACAGTTAATCCACAAATATCACGTTGACACCCCATGTTTATTAAATAATATAACTATCCCTCGTTAACGTGTCAACTCTAATGAAATTGAACATAATAATTAACTTATATTTTGGTCTTAATGATTTCAATGATTTCAATGATTTCAATGATTTCAATTCATTATAATAATAACTAATTGTTTGTTCAAATGTCACTCGTAAAAAGCGTGTAAGTGAGTGAAAAATGGCGCAAATTGATGTTGGCTTGGAGTGTCAGCGATGATGTTGGGTCCGCATCAGAAAAATTAATGACACGACGTGGGGATGACGTGGGCGCTCAGAAAGAAGTGCACAGAGCGACATTTACAAGTGTCTTCGTGGCTTGTCTTGAACTCCATTCTCACACATTGTCAAGGCTCGTCTAGATCTATTCTCGCTTATTGTCCACGCGAGCGCTGTTTGTACTCGGCTTCACCTCATACTAGTATTGTATACACGTGGGCGTGCATAAACTCCACCATATTATATACATGTAGCCAGGCAAATGCCATTCAACTGCAAGACTTGTTGTTAATATTCATTTTTATCGTTCCCTTCAATTTTTTTGACCATTCCAACTTTGTTAATATTGATGCAGTGTGTTGTGGGTTCTACGCTTTTTACAACTGCACATTGTACAATTACACAATCGTGATATCAGCTATTAATAAAAGATTTAATCATAAAACAAGGATGGATAATCTATAACAATTTAAGATTAATCATTCAGAGGCATTTTATTAGCATATTCAATGTGCTTTCTTCGTTGTGTTTGATTAAAATTAAAATTATGAATTCAATATTAAAAATGACGGTACGAATGATTAAAAGTGCAGTATCCAGTTTCAGTTGAGCATAAACAAGTTGCTTTGCACGAACAAAATGGGTGGCGTAAGAGAGATGGTGAAGGATGCTTGCATGTTATCTTTACGTCGAGGTATCGATATCACCCACTGGCATTTGATTCAGCCGACAAATCAAGCAAAACTTGTTTAGTTTCACATTTTTCATTTGACGGTATGTTGTAAATTGGGTAAACCCAGTTTTTCTCTCGAGAACATATTGTAAGCGACTTGTTACCTTTCTGCAGACACCCAGTTTCTTTTTGTTCATCTTGAAACATTATTATATGTGGCTACTCGAAAAGAGTGTATTTATGCCAATATACATGCAGATGGTCAGTGGCGAATCGTCCTTCGGATATTCGACGACATTCATTTAAATTAATCTAGATTTATATCAGTTTGGTGGTGCGTGTGTCTTAGTAACCGTACTCAGCAGTCGTTGATTCTCGCACCACGTCAATCCTCTTCTGTATATCAGATTTACATTCAGGGATCGGCAAATGTGCTGCTGCTGCTGCTGCTGATCTAGTATCACGTGGGCGCACGTACATACATGATAAGTGGCGATGCACCTTATACCATCGTCCAGTATTCAAATGAAAATCCCAGTACTTTTGAATTGAGCAAACCGATTTATGCTGATTATATTGAGTTGTAACTAAACGAAATTTGTAGATTGATTACCAAACATGGAATACTTGATAAGTAATTATAAGTAGAAAGTATTTTATATTTTCAATTTGTAGCCAACAGAAGATCTAACTAGTAATCAAGTTTATAATAACTTTTTTGCATTTTATTTTATGTAGCAAACAAAATTGTAATGGATCTCATAAAATATATACAAAACACCGTTGCTTCAAAAAAAAGGGGGAGAAGAAAATGCGCATATAAGGAGAGTAATGAATACATCATAAAATATAGACAACGCTGTTACTTTTATTGTGCGTTTTAATTTTGTATAAATTTGAATGCAACATAAATATGAGTGTTTTATTTATAACGTCCTTGTGCATTCATAGCGTATTTTATCTATACCAGTGCTTCACAGTCCCGGCCGGTCTATAAATATTAATCCGACCACATACCTACTCTTTTATATACATACAGCACATGGAACGATGCTACTTATTATGACCATTTTGCCAAGCAATGACACCCTTCGTCCAAAAACACTTTGCCACTGTATTTGCCAAATCTCTTCAATGAATCCGGCGAGAAAAAAAAACTAATCACGCTTGGATTTCCCCGGAGTGCGTTCCTCGAGCAGCTGGAAGTGTGGATAGGAGGGTTCGACATGTTACAACTGACCCCCTTCTGCCCACTTTTTCGTTGAAACCAAGTCTTTCTGCTGTGGCGTGCCAAATTTACCCCTTCATTAATAATAAAATACTATACAGATTACGCAAAAATTTAATAAATATGCCTCGTTTTATGCGAATAACAAGGAGGGTTGACCTAATACGACATGTGTCACTTTTTTTTGCACGCAGTAACGGTTGATGTAATAAAATACCTTCGGCAGTAAAATTAAAATATTACTTTTTGTAGATAAATTAAAAATAATGTGTCTCAGAAAATATTAGGAACAAAGTCATTGACTCGGACTGCACATGCGTTATCCTTGTCAGCGATGGTTGCCCTTGTCCTGCTTCATTTTTGAAAATTCTAATCCTCTTATACGCAGCCAGGTTTACTTTTCTAGCCTCCTTGTGTCGGATCATTAGCATATCAGCTCCCTCAACAAACACCAATCCCGCGTAGTTGGGTCCTCACACGTGCACGTACGCAGTTTACGAAATTTCGCGATTAATTCAACGGGGGACATTAGTCTCCATTGTGTTCAATATAGCCAAGACACGTGTCGATGCGGAGGCGCTCTGCACGTTCAAAGCCCGTAATTTATAGTTACAGTATAAATGACCAATCTACCATATGACTGTTTATTGAAAAAAAAAAAAAATATCGAATCGAGTACAAAAAATTGTCATTCAAAATTTGTCGTCACAACACAAGTTTAACACGTAGGGAAAAACACAGCTGTCCTACACTTGAAGGAGTCTGCGAGGTCTTTCCTAGAGCAAAATCTTTTCTTGAGCAAAAAAAACAAGGTGGTTTATCGATAACGATCAAGAACTGTCGTCACAGTTAAATGTTTCTTTTTTCCTCTTTCATTCACCCTGGAGGCTAATGTTAGATTTATTTTTTCATTAACATGAAAGAACACACATTCACTGATCACCTGGCATTGTAGCCAAAAAACGAGTTTGCGTGGACGTCCCAGGTTGTGGCGCAAAATTTGGACAAGCCTGTTGACGCCGCTAGCAACGTCGATGGAAAACCAGTTTCGCGAGGGGCAACTTGGAATATTATTTTGCAAGCATGGGTCAGGGTCGCGCACAATGTCTCGCCCCTCAAATACCACCAAGGGGACTTTTTCTCCATTTCTACGCATATTTAACAAGAAAAAAAGTGAAAGATTAGTTCGATTTAAAGTTTTGGTTCAACGTATGTGTCGTTACGATTACCAGTGTCTCGGACTTTGAATGTTCTATTTATAAACTTTCAGCTGATGGAATGAGTCGAGTTTCGAAAGGCAATTACGTGAAAATTGCTTGAAAATGTGCAAGGCATTTTTATTGAGAAGGCGACGATGTTACTTTAGAACAATCACTTAGCATTTGATAATAAATTTAAAACGCGAAGCTAATAGAGCAGCGGATCCTCAGTGTCTTATAAGAAAACTCAGGTTATTATCACGCATGTAAAATGCTCGTAAACAGCAAAACGAATGACACCTGCACAGAATATCGTGCAATGATACGACTGAATATTATTAACCATCTTAGTTGTTGTGATGGAGTACAAATTTGGCTTGAATTTTGTTCAATACTTAATTAGGCATTGCCATGCTTGTTTTTTTATCGTAAACCAATTTTGGCGAAAAATCAAATCCATCAATCTTAAGTCTCTAGCTTGGAATTAAAGACTTCTGCGCGCCATATTTGTTCACTTACGACTGCTTATAGCTGGTTTAATGCCAGGATGAACCATATTTGAACACCCTCGGTCAATTTTGTGCTTCAAATCGTTGCAAAAATTGTTTTAGCTGTTACGTTAAACCACCAACATTATTATTATTTCAGAGCGCATATTTTGTCGTTTATGGCCAAGTTCTTCTATAAAAGTTTAATACGGTAGGTCTTGACCGACGATGATGGTCAAGGATAACAAAACAAGTTGTTATCAAGCTGGTCATCTTAAGATTCAACATTTTATTCTCGCATTTTTGTTGCAAGTCTCATTACTTTTTCACTGTTATAACCTTTTGAATGCCCGATAAGAGCAGATTAATCTTTAATTGGGATTTGTTTTTCATCGATTGACTAAATTTTTTTTCAATTTTACAATGTTTGACAAACATTTTGTAACAGTACAAGTTCTTTCGATGACACTGAATTATGAATACTTGGTGGATATTTTGTAAACCATTCATTTCCGTTTAAATTTGCAAGAAACGACTGAAAGTACAGTGCATTAACGTGACCACGCAAGCTATATATTTCTTTGCGGTTCAAACCCTGCCATATAGGTGAGATGCGTGTCGAGAATCTAGGTGTTCTGCGGCTAGACATTTCCTGCTTGCAAGTCAAAAATGCACATTCTCGCTCAGAGCATAAATCGAGCGAAAAGTGAGCCAACTGATCTGTCAAAATAACAGCTGCATGACGTAAGTTCTGGGACTCTGAAGAAAGCACTTTTTTTATTTATTTCAAAATGTTGCAGCAGCAAATAACCTTGTTTATATTTCTATACATTCTCACACAAAATGTTTGCTTTAATAACACAAAGCCAAATGAAACTCAAGTGCTCAGAAATATAAAAAGTTTTTCGCAAAACAAGTTCTAATTGGAACACGATTTTGACCTCGAAAGCCAAGCCAAAGAGAATACTGTCGTTTGCTTTCAGTACATTTCGTTGTTATGATAGTGAATTTGTATGTGTGTCTGTGTTTGTAAGTACGTGTCAGGAGAATAAGGGCCCAATGCTGGCTTAAGACCCGTATGAAATACGCTCTTTCGGCCGAGTCCATTCGCCATTTGACCGTAATTGACGCGTCAACGGTACGCGTAGGAGTCATTACGCCGGTCATCGTATTTGCGGCGCGACTCGCTACCACCGTTGACGTCCGCACACGGTCATTTATTCGACTTTATCCAGTGCTGATCTCGCGCTTAAAGGCGTGCTGCGAGGGTCGTCGTGCTAGAGATACGATCTATCGACGGGCGTATTTCACGGTTAATCGAAATCTCGCGACCAAGTCTCTCGATAACGCCAGAGATACGCTTCTTTGCAAAACACCCGGAATCCTGCTTTTTGCGCCAATTTTTGCTGTTCAGTTTGTCCTCATAAATTATATTGAAAAGGAACATTTACATTTCATGAACCTGAACAATAGAAACAAGCTGATCCAGTTAGGTTTAGAGAAAATTAAAAGGTCATAATTCAAATTTAAATCTGATATAAAATGTTGTTTTATAGAATTATGTCGTTGGATAGTAATTCAAAATCAGTTTACTTCCTATGTAGGTTAATAAGGAAATCCACTGGAAAGTGTAACATTCCTTGCCAAAGCCTGATCAGGCTTTCAGGTTAGTTCCTGATTAGATATTGATCAATTTTACCGAGCACTGACATTTTAATCAGCGTCCCCTATCAATAGATAATCAAAAACCGGTATTCCGACTTTGGTGCAGTTTGCAAATTAAAGTTTGCACTTATTATTTGTTCTCTTTAATGATAATATACATATTAATAAATTAAATGCAAGTTTTAAATATTGCTTTTAAAAAATGAAAATAAAATACGTTTCAGTCTCTAATTAAACCCTTTCCTGTTAAGCATTAAATAAGAAAAAATATTTAAATTGTTACCTTTATATTTTATTATTTTAAAACTTGTTATTATTAACCGTTATTTATTAAATAGACTAATAAATTTTTTGATACACATTTTTCCAGAATATATTTTTTAAGATCGAAATATAATTATATTTAATAATAAATTTTTCAACCTAGAATGATAAAATGTGAAGTTAACAATTTAGTTTTCATTGTTAATTCTTCATTGAAAGAGATCTAAATAGAGACCAACAAGTAATTTATCCATTTTTGTCAAAGAAACATTATAAAATTGTATTTAAGGTATTAACAAAAATTAGTTAATAAAATTATATAATCAGAAAAAGTAAGCCTAATGTCTCTCGCAGATTATGACAAGTATTTCTAGTTGTACCTTAGTATTTATAGTAAATCAGAATGTTGATAAAAAAAGGTTGGATTATGAGAACAATGACTCAGTATACCATGAATAATATATACAAAAAAAGAGTATAACGAACTCTGCAGTAATTTTTATTTTTTTTTTTATTTTTTTTTTTAGATATTTGTGATTCATTTATTGTATATTCTATTGAGAACAACTATTAAAAAAAAGATTAAAAAATTATCTTTAAATATGTATCTCTGCAAGATCCACTTATTTTTGTTGATGAAAAAAGCCGAGCCATAATCAATTAAATACAATAATCTGTGCAAAACGATCATCAACTCATATTATTGAATAAATTCTCAGAAAGACAAAGATCACCGGAAAATCAGTAAACTGCGATGATCATTAAAACATTTAACACTGAGTCACGAGAGAATAAGCACCAGGTGAACGGCTGCGGTTCATTTTTATAGAATTTCATTAAGATCATCATCGTTCTTTTTCTCGCGCGTATCGTATCGCGGGTGTTTGACGCGGAATTCTTCACTAACGGTTTCTCATCTTCTCGCGTAGCCCACGCGCGAAGTAGAATGCTGCGCAGTTGCAATTGTACCAAAGGGAGGAGTGGAAGTGAACCGAGAAAAAGAGAGAGGGGAGGATTATAGCCTTTTTTCCTATAGGACTATTAAATCCCGTGCATATAAGATTACGTGAATATTATGCCCAATAAATGGTACTTTGCCGTACCATTTTGTGACCAATTTCACAATGACCGATCATTAAAAAAGTATAATACTACACTTCAAAGCTTAGTAGGGTTCATTAAAACAAAAAAAAACATTCGTCTTGAATTACTGTGAATATATTTGAATTTGAGGAACGTCGTACAAAGATCTGGTACACATATGAAACATTAATCTTTCTCCACATGCAGCGTGGCATATAAATTTGTATATTTAGCAATTAGTGCCCGCATCCTCTGGTTACTCCGAATTGTTTTGATTCATCGTTACAACAACATGTTCGAAGGTAGCTCGAACTTTTTTTTCGACACTAGGATGCAAAATTATATCGTGTCAAATTGATCTATGAAAAATGATTGAAACAAAAAGTCGAGAATGCTCTTTCTTGCAGCAAACAATTTATATCTACTAATATTGTTCTTACTGTAAGAAAACGTGCGTTTCGTAATAGCAACATAACAAACGTGAAGTCGTTTTTGTCGTTGGACAATCTTTGTCGGTATAACGCCACGAAAGGGTGCAAAATGTAAAGTAAACTGGAATAATTTCCGGCAAATTCGTCGCGCTTTTTTGTGACTCCCCCGGAGACAAATAGAGTATTCTAATAAAACGCAACTTTCGAAGTGAAGATT
>JABFPM010003614.1:0-14078 GCA_022817325.1 Idris sp. 1 HC-2018 | reverse complement strand
GAAGTCTGGTTTTTAGTTTCGTTTATAAATTATATTACGTTTTATATTGTATTAATTAAATTTATCGATATCTTATAATTATTTGGAACAGTTATGATAAGATATGAAATATGATTATTGCAGAAAATTCAAGTTCAGACAATTTTTCAAAACTAATCTAGTATAAAAGTTATGATTGATTTTAATTCATAATAAAATTAAAAGTATGACTTCATACATCATTATCGAAAACACGATTAGATAATAAAATTTATCTAAATGATTTGTAATGTTTTGTTAGTATTAACTTGTAATTATTTTATTTCAACAAAAAAGTATACAATAAAGCTAATAATCAAAAGAGTAAATTTTCTAGAAATTTTCTAAAATTGTAACTGGTGTAAAAGCACAACGATTCAGTAATGCCTTTTATCACCTCCTTCGCATTGAGGTTGTCCATCATGAAACACTCAGAACTGTTTTTTCCTATCTTTGCTCCCGAACATAGCATTGCCGGACGATGGCCGATCTAGGGGCCATTAGCTGCGGGTAAACAGAGCTATAATTTACTCTGCAAAAGGAGGAGGAGATCAGTGAAGGCGTCACTCTTTTTCCACCGCAGTTTTGGTTCTTTATTCGCCTCTTGTACGATGCTTTCTCAGAGTCGAAAATAAAAGCTCGGTCTCGATTCAGCAACGATGCCAACAGTCCATGGTGAAGAATAACGATTTCTTGGCAATCGCTTCATTCATTCGTTACGTAACATTTTCATATAATATTTTTCAAACTTTATAGTCTTTAATAATAACTAATCTATACATTTAACTGAAATATCTCGAGTTTACTTTGGTTAGAGCAAACATTTTATTTTTGTGTAGACGATTTCCTACTTTCGAGAAACTAAACAATTTAGCTATATTTGTTTGCATTATTTGGAATTGACGCATGCATGTATAAAGGCTTTGTTCGTCGTGTGAAGGAAAAGAAAACTTGTTTTATAATCCCTTTCTTCCGTACTTTGAGCTTTGAATGACGCCGATTGGCTATTGCAGGGGTTGTGCACGTGCTATGATCTCCCTCTTAATTCGTGCCACACGCCGCTGTATATTGTGATTATTGTGTTTAATGACTCGTCGTGTGCTATTTTCCTTTGATAATGAATCACATGGCGAAACGTTCAATAAAATCAAAATGACATACTACGCATGATTTTCCTACTCAGCAATTTGGACACATCACACGTCTGTCAGAATACAACACGATAATTATAAAATTGCTTAAATGAGTTTACAAAAATGACAACATTTGTAACATTAAATAAAGATAAAAATGGAAAATAATAAAATACACAAATAAGTTACGTTTTTATTTTATGTATGACAAAAGTTATTTTTAGATGCATGGTTTGTAATTAAGAATTAGTTGTGATAGACGAATGTCGTATAGTAAGTTTTCAGTAAGAGAATCACGTAAGGTTTAGCGACGCAATGTAAAAATAATTACACCAACCACTTTCTTCGAAAGTTGCGACGATGTATTTCTAATGACAAGGTCGTTTTCCTGGGGTCTTCTATACATTGCTTGCCAACTTCCGTCCTGATAGAAAACGACGAGTCTTTGCATTTTATTATCTTATGAGATGCTTTTCTACTGCATCTTGATTTGTATGTACGACTTGTTGTGTAAACTGGTCATGAATTTTAATTATAAGTATTTTTAACGCCTGTTTTTTAGAATAAATTAAGTGTCTTTATTATAAATAAATTATTATAAGTTAATTTTTAAAAACATGAACATTAAGTTATATTATTTAATCTCAACTTTATAAAGTTCTGGTTTCTTAAAAACTCTTCTCAGTTTTATAGTAACTTTCAATTTCAAATTTTATGATCATTATCGATTACAATAAATATATATGTTTAACTCTTTTTACTTATTAGTGAACTTGAACAAAAGTAAATTACTATAAAAATAGAAAGTCTCATGCTGTGAAGCTTTTGAGTTTGGCTTCCTGTAACATTTATGCATGTATGTACACAATTTCGCGTCTCTCGTTGGATGACAACGACGTTTGTTGGTCGTCGGACTCTCAGGTACGGTCGTCCACTCTAATTTGAATGTAACAACGTTCCGTTCGGCCGCAACCTGATACCATCTCTGCTGCGGTGCAGAGTACTTCTTTGTCTCACATTCTTCTTTTTCTGCGTTTCATCTCGCTCAAGCTCCTGAACTTTTCCCCGCGAGGCCGAAAGGACGCGGGAAATGCGGAACAAAGGGAATTATTATTGGACGAGATACGACATAGCCAGAGAAACAATGTCGCGTTTTCATTCAACCTTTGTCATTCTGTCCTTGTCTTTCACTTTATTTGTCCTCGTCCTCTATTGTCTGCTCGCCGAAAGAAAAATATGCTATAGATTTAGAGCTGGGCAATGCGGAATACTTTGAGAATATTGAGCTCTTTCTTTGCTTCTATGATATTGACGTTACAATTTTACGTTACATAGATATTTTTTACAAGAATAAAAAATGATTGAATGCAGGAAATGTGTTAATTATTTTTCTTTTTTCGGGTTACTGTTTGATGAAATGAAGAATAATACACGTGGTGCACTTTCTAAATTTGAAAAAAAGAAAATTTCACTTTTTCGAAGTATGAATTCGTTTTCACTTTTTCAAAAGTTACTTTAACTTTTATGCAAGTGAAATTTGAACTTAAAAATAATTTGTATCCACTTTTTAAAAAGTGTGTTTATTTATTTAATTTTTTTATGAAATCGATTTACAATTGTTTATATTTATTTTTTATTAAATATTTTTTTGTAAGTAAAATTTAACTTTTTATTGGGTGAAGTTTTCACTCTTTTGCAGTGTTACTAGTTCACTTTTTTGACAAGGTTATTATACACTTTTTGAGAGAATACAAACTATAACTTTAAAAAAAAGTGAAAATGCACTCTAAAAAAAGTGAATTTTCACTTTTTTAAATTAAGAGAGCATAAGTATCATTACACCTTAAATAAAATGCTGTAATATGGATGAAAAATTTAAAGAACTTTTAAGTAATTAAGTAAATAAAAATTATAATTTTTTTTTATAAATTCATTGATATTAGCTTTATTTTAGTACAAATTACAAATATTAAACTTTCGACATTGCATAAAATACATTTTTTTTAATATTCTTTAAACATTCAGTTAAAGCTGCTTCACTGTCCGAGATTAATGTGATTGTACACTTTGTACAATAAATTTTATGAACTTGGATCGTAAATGAAAAATCTTGTATATGTACAAAAAATTTATAAAAATTTTATTTGAAAGGTTAAGAAAATGTATAAGAAATTTGTTATATATGCACAAGACATGAACTTTTTATAAATATAAAAGAATTACGATGTCCGTTTTTTAGGCAGTATAACTTTTTGACTGGTATCTTTGTGTCAAATACAATTTTAGATGAGTGTGGATCAACATTTGTAGTATTTAAGTACAAAATTTAAATCATCACAAATTCTACATATGATGTTTTCGTTATCACAAATTTATTGTAATTTTATATATTTATTTTAATACCTAATTGCAAACTGATAGAAATAAAAAAAACATGTTTTTGAGGAAAATAAAAGCAGTTTTTTCAAAGGAATATTAGTGGCTACTGAAGAAATAGGAATAGTAAAAAGAAATGTTAAAGTAAATATCAGTATTTTAATTCTGCAAGAACAAGATACAATAATAAAAAATCAATTTTTATCAGATAATAATATAGTTTTATGTATTTAAAACAAATAATATATCGGAGGGTAACTTTGTGTCACATTTTATTTTATATATTTTTTTCGAGTCAATACTAAAAGGACGGAGTGGACAAATCTGTCCACTCTTGAAAAATTAAGTTCAAATTACATTTATATGGATTTTACATCGACCTTTACATTGAAATTTATATTTTTAATTTAATTTACGTAATTTTTATTAATAAAGAAGCAAAGATAGTTAAAAACCAAGTAAAGTTACTAAAGTTGTTTGTACGCTTTGTGCGAACCCCGTCTAACAATTGTAAGTGCTTACAACAGCAGCATTTGATTGATTTTTTTATAAAATAATAAATATTTATAAACGTTACTTGTATTAACAATGTTTTATATTTCTCTTTTTATGAAAGTAAAGCTTTTAAACAATACAAAATGACCATTAATTTATTAAGAAACTAGAGTGGACAAAAGTGTCCACCTTCGTCTTTCTAGAGGGTGAGAAGTTTCAGTCTTTCTAGTGTTAAACGAAAATTTATTAATTTAATATTATGAAGATGTTCTTCAAAACCTTCCAACATATACTGCAAAAAAATTTGTAACATATTTGTTGTTGAACCCTAGATGTTTTAATTCTTTTGAGTAACATAACATTAAAGTGTTTCCTGCATTTCAAATTATTCAAGTTTGAAAGCACATTTTTCACTTGTAATAATTTTATTTGTATGCATATGAAAAAAAACGTTTGAACCAAATATAAATGAAGCTTTAATTTGCAACATCATCTTAGTATTTAAACAATTTCAAAATATAAATTCTTTTTAAAAAAAGGAATTAATGCTAATTATGGTACAAAGTTAGCTTCTTGGGGGGGTAACTTTGTGCTAATTATTAGTTATATGTTTTTGGAAAAACATTTGTATTCACTTATATGGGAACATGTTGTCTGATATCTCACACTGATTATACATGGAAAAAGATTTCAAAATGATAACAATGTTACCCTTTTGTTAATATGCAAAGTTCAAGAACTCACAATTTCGACACAAAGTTACCTGCTCTAACTGTGCTAATATCTACAAACAACTAATAATCAAAACGAAAACAATATTTATTGTATTGCTAATTAATAAAAATGGTAATAATCTTTAAACAAAGTTCTTTCGAGATATTGGATTATGTCAATGAATATATTTTGCAACACGTGGATGAGATGACGGCAACGTATTCGTAATGTGATGTCGACATGTGGGCAAGATGTTGGCAATCAACATAATCACTACAATATACTGACACAATTTAAGTTGCAGGTTGGCAAGATGTCAATGTGTCGGTTTAATTATGTTTGTGAGTTATTAAAATACAACTGATTCCAGAATTAAATTAAATATTTATTACATTTAACATTCCTCAACAAAGATTTCAAAAGAAAATGGCTTGTATTTTTGGGAACAATATATACATAAAATGCAAAGTGTGTAATTACTGCGTTGTATTCGTATGACTGACGTATGTGTAAGCCGGTGCATCGCAAATGCACGACGCTGCACCGAGGTCTTCCCGGTAGCAGCATGAAAGGAATCCGCAAGTTTCGTCTTCGATTCCCTTTCCTTTTTGCTTTTTACCTTATTTATACGTCTGCATGACTCGCGTGGGTAGCGCATTGCAATGCACGACCAGTAGTCCACGTGAGGCAAGGACGATCTCTTATCTTCGCTAGCTGACTGACTTCCAGGAAATCACGACGTTTAATGCCAAATTGCTATAAATAGACGCTAATCGAAGCGTTCGAAAAAATGACACGTCGCGTTCAGAATACCGCATCGTTGCACTCGCATGTCAACTACAATTGGACTGTACTTTTTCTGCTCGACACTCGTTCTACATTCGATGAAACTTACCATATAAAAATTGATTAAAACAGTTTCCACTATGATTTCGAAAATAATTATAAAATTAATAGTTTAACAACAAGTAAATTTTGTTAAAATCCAATTGAGTTTCAAAATTATTTATGAAACCAATTTAATTATATTAATTATTTTAATGTTACATCGAGTACATTAAAGTTGTACTTTTTAAATGATTTTTGAATGTTAAATTATGATATGAATGATGAATGATGCGAGAATTAATTTAATCTCGATTCATAGCTGAGTAAGGTAGTTTATTGAAGACCTTTACCAATTGGATGTCGACGTTGACGATGCAATACGTCAGAGTGTGCTAACATGATTAAGTTGTGCTAGTCCCGCGGAGCACTTAACACAGGTTTATTACACAGCTAGATATAGAAAAGCTTTTGACAAATAAGTCATCCCAGGGGGTAACCAATATCGAACCCCGGAGTATGATTACATTTTTTATAATTTTCCATTCTGATACTTTTTCTGCAATCTAAATATTTTTATGGCACTGGTGAATGGTTAATCGTTTAAATCAAATAAATTAACACTCGCAATACCGGACTCTTCGACCCCCCTAGAACTACCATGGAGCCAAATTGGCTCCGCGCGGTTTTTTAATGTTAAAGTGTATGCTTTTTTTTATTTATTGTAGGATAATGATTTCTCAAGTGTTTTTTTTCATATTACATTATAAATAAAACAACATTTTTTTAATATTAAGTAGTCAGACAAAATTAAATTACAAAATGATATAAAATTTTAGAAAATTTGAAAAAAATGTTTTTTTTAATAAAAATTAAATTGTTTATATTCAAATATTTTTTTTATGCTTGAATTGTTCATAAATATTGTTTTTCTAATCAAGAAATGCAATAAACAATTCAAAAAACAGCTCTAACGGCTCTGGACCCAAATTGGCTCCCTGGTAGTTCCAGAAGTATTTGTAAATAGAAATTGCAAATATTAATAAAAACAAGAATTTTTTCCGTCAAAATGAAGGAAACTAAAAATAATTAAAAGTTACAACAGGATTTTAGATTACATTAAGAATTGACAAAGTTATAGAAACATTAAAACCGCTCGGAGCCAAATTGGCTACCTTGGTAGTTCTAGTGTTAAGCTATAGTCTCACTCAAATGATTATATCATCGCCATTTTGTAATACTTTAAATCTTTGCTTTTCTAAATGAAACAATTTTGTAAATAATTTAAAAAAAATATTGATATCTTGAAAAATAATTTTTCAGTTGTAATAATAATTATAATGCAGTAGAATCTTGTTTATTTGATATCTATTTATCCCGGGTATCTTGCGACTTAATTAATCCATGAAAACCTTTCTCAATTATGTAAAAAAGCATCTTGAAAAAATACTGTTTATATTTTTTCATGTTATCTGAAATAAATTGTATTATTCTTGATAGTGCTGCATGATAAAAGTTAACTCAATGATGTTAACTTTTAACACATTTAATACCCAATAATAAAGTATTTGGGCTTTATTCCATACTATTTTATATTTAAGGGGTTAAAAATATCTATAAGCGTTGTAAAAAATCTATTCTTCATCTTAGAACAACTATTATTATTTTGTACGAAGTATAGCAAATTTTCAGTTAAAATTTAAAAATTAACAGTTAGACAAAGTACATTTATATTTATTTATTTAATAAATGTGAATATATTATTGGAAAGTGTACAATAACATTATAAATATAAGTACAGAAATTCGCAGATAAATAAATAATAAATTAAAATTTCACTCCTAAGTAATTTAATAAAAATAAATAGCTCGTGTGAAAGAGATCAACGAATAATTTTAATTATATCCATTAAAATTACAAATTAATTAAATACCTGAATATAATTTAAAGTTTTTGTACAAATTAAACATTTTTAACTTCAATTTAGAATAGTTGTGTTACTTTAGTATTTTATTTGCGTTGTATAGCTTTTAAATTTTAGTTTTGGAAAGGACATAAAGGATTCCGAAAATTACAAATAAATTTATCTATTTATTTATTGGCCCAACTTTCGAATATTATTATTTTGTTTTAATTGTAAAATATCGAAAAGTTTAATACGTAACTTTAAAGCTAAACTCTTAAACGGTTACTTTTTAAAAGTTATCAACTTTAACTGAACAGAATTAGATTTTATTTGAGATAACGTTAACTATATTGAACTTACTGATAACATAACTGATCGTAAAATACGATTATCTTACCAGATCTTAGTTTATAGTAAACTTCAAAATCTATCATTCATTGGTTTTCACAAATTGGGAGTGTAAATTATAAGATTCAAATAGCGTTTCTTTTGATTCTTTTACTTATTATATAAGTAAAAAAATTCTACCAATACGTTATTTTACTGTATATATTAATCATTGAATTGAACTTATTATTGATTTGAGCCAATTACGCGATCAAAACGATTAACTATGAACCGGTTTGAGTTTCAACGAGCCTTCTTTGCGATTGAATAAATACACTATGCCGAGCAATTAACGAGCTGTCATTCCAATCATGGTAGATCTCGTTAGCTTTATTATTACACTGAATACGGAAATTTTCACGTTGCTATCGCTGAGATAAGATCCGCTTTTAAAATCAGAATTTGCACCTTATTGAATGTGGGCGTCGGATCGAACCTTGTGGTATTTCTGCATTTGCATACTGCGATTAACATTATATACATAAATATATGTATACATGTAAATATATATAAAAGTATTTTCATTACTTCTCGAAAAGATGATACGCTCAAGGGTTGCGGTAATCATTGATTTATTTATTTCTCAAAATACTATAAAAAAATTCACATTTTTGGGAAATTTTAGAAAAAATATTATGGCTTTGAATTAAGTTTATTATTAAAAATCAAAATCAGAAAAAACTTCATTATATTATATAGATTAAATTCGTCAAAAATTTAACATTTTAACCATAATTAGCAATATTTTCTTAAAAAAAGTAGAAAATATTGCTAATACCGCTAATTATACTGATAAATATTAAAATTTGGATGAAACTTATTTGTAAAATACAATAAAATGGTTTTCTGCGTCGATTTTTTGATATTAAACTTAATTCGAAACTACAAATCATTTTTTCGTTAATTTTTTTTAAAAGGTGAACTTTCAAAAAGCCAGACTCAAGATTCAGTAAAAGAGAAATTGTATAAATATTTGTGTGGCCTTTGTATTCAAAAACAAACGGAATCTGATTGATATAAACAATTTTGCAGTACAAATGTTACAAAAGTAGGACCTTTTTTTATACAAAATTTCAAGTTTAGAGGATAGTCAGAAAAAATTGCAACACTCTAATGTTCAGATTAGTTAAACAAAATGTTTACATTATTATATTTGCCGAGACACAAAAAATGTTATTGATTTTTCACTGATGAGGCAAGTACCAGAAGTGATTTGCACCGATTTTCATGAAAACTTATTTTTCAAAATACTATAAATTAAGAAAACATTTTGTTTAGGTGCTCCCGCCAGACAGATTGAAAGTTCTAAGCATAAATGTTTTTTCGAAAATTTGAAAAAATTGCTATTAATACAAAAAAGTATAAATATATCAGTAACAATGAGTTATATATTTATTAGGGTGGGTCGTTGGATCAAGTTTGAAACCAGCTCACCGATAATTTGTAGTATTTTGGTGGTACTTCAAGGGGCCAGAACTAAAAATGACAAACTTTTCTGGGAAGGCCCAAAAAACCCTTATGTTTAGCTACTTTTTATTTTTTCTTGAATAAATTTGTTATAAAACAGTTTATTGACAGCAAGTACTACCAAAAACTCAAATGTTGACGTCATCATCGAATTTAGCACCCTCTAAAACATAAGTACACACATTTTCAGATTTTTATATTAGAAATATTCATAATTATTGTAAAAAAAATTGAATCTCTAGATTCAAAAGATCACATTTAAAACCCGTATTAATTTTTTCTCTCTTGGAGAGGAAGAATAAAACGTTCGAAAAAATCTAAAAAATTCAGGAGTTATTTTTTCTGTATTTTACGCCAGATTCCGGATAGATATCACATAATTTCGTAAAAATATTGTGATTATTTTTAAAAACATTTTAAGTTTTGATTATCTCCGTTTTTGTTATGTTTTCAACAAAATTTACATTCCTCGTATTAGCCTCAAGTTGCTATAAACACCAGGGGTGTTCTAGGCTATTCTATAAGTCTCAATATAAGATGTAGTATTTTATTAAGATTGATACTTTCTTGAATTTTATTTATCTGTGAAATATAATTTTCATTAATTTTAATCTTAAAAGTATTTATTTCGTTGCAATACGTATAAAGATTCCAAATTACTTAACTTTTTGATTTACTTTTTCTCTCAAATTTCAGGACGTAAAAGTGATTTTTCGTCTGAGTACATATAAATCCGGATGATGCGCTCGTAAAAAAATACTCCTACTGTAGATCAGAGAGCTGACGAGCTCGAAGAAGTCTCTTATTCGTATGTTGCCTTTGACAGTATTATAGTTGATCGGACAACAGTGTACATCAATTGTAGGTGGTCCATTTTATGGTTTCATTTATGCAGTGATAAAAAACCGAGCAACTATTTTATAAGTTAAATTAAGACCCGCGTGGAAAAAATGGTCTGGATGTGATATGGACCGAGTATGGATAACAGTCTGGACTTAGTCTGGAGTAAATCTGGATTAAGTCTGGATACAATATGGATAAAATCTGGTTATAGTATGGCAAAACTAGTATAAATGAGTCTGGATCAGGAGTCTATTTCAAACTACATCCAGACTCATTTAAAAACGAGCCATCTAGCGACAAAAATTGTAGGCTACTTGAATTTTAAAAACTTGTAATCGACTGCTCAACAAAGTCTCAAAAAACATCTTTTTCCGCTAGATGGCTCACACATTGAAACAACTCACAAAAAGATTGTCACTAAAAAAGTATAAGATTACTTGAAGTTTCTGGTTCTTTGCGATTTATTCGCTATGTTCTTACAATGCTAAAAACATTATTTTAATTGCAATATTATTGCAATATGTCTTTTTATTTCTTTTCTTTGTTCTTATACTTATAGATAAGAACATTTATTTTAAAAGTTTTTGAATATTTTATAGTCTAGACTTTTATGATAATACGGCTTAAATATGGATAAAGTCTGGCGAATTATATTTATCCAGACTGTTTTTATATACCGATTCCATATCATATCCAAACTCATTTTCTTGTTTTTAAATGAGTCTGAATGTAGTCTGGAACAGTCTCCTGAACCAGACTTATTCATACTAGTTTTGCCAGACTGTATTCTAACTTTATTCATATTGTATCCAGACTTACTCCAGACTAAGTCTAGACTATCATCCATACTTGGTCTATATCACATCCAGACTATTCTTTTCCACGTGGGGACCCTTAACATTTGACTATAAAACGAAAACTGTACACTCACATTTTTAAATTACATTTCTAGTTGAAATAATTAAATTCAAAAACAATTAGAACTGAAGTATTCATACATTTCAAAAAATTATTAAATATCTTCAAGTGCAGTATATGTTTAAAAACTATAAAACCACCGTGAAATTGGTTTTAAATGTACGCTTTTCAGGTTCGAAGTTTGATCTCAGAAAAGAATTTTAAAATAAAATTACTTTAGGCCTCGGAGCTTGGGTGCAAGTTCTAAAGAAATGGAAGATGGAGGTTTGCGAAACGAGAGGTAATCGGCAAGAGCAACGCACAGAAGACTTAACCATGATAAATCCTTATATATGAGGTCTTGCCACGGTTGACTTCTATATAAAGCTCCCGCCAGCAGCACAACTAAAATTGCTTTGCTGAATATATTGTGTACATTTTTATATACGTAAAACAGTCTAAAGGAAAATTCATCGATGCATGATACTGAAATTAAAATATAAAATCTGTTATATAAGACTTTACGATCTGTGTATTACACAACGTGTATAAGCAGAGAAGATTCCAGTAGACCCGGCCTTTTTAGCATTTTCGTTAATATTTTTGAGGAGCCTTACTTACTTCCAGGTATTAATTTGACATATCTTTTTACAGCGTAAATAACTTTTAGAATGAAAATAATGTTTTTCTCAGAAAAATTGGACTTTAAAGATTTTGTTTCCTAGCTATTGTCGAAAAGTGTTGGGTATTCTCAGCTACATAAATTAATTCTGCTTATGGACTAATAAATTTTGCTCTATTAACATTAGATGCCTTCAGTGAATAAAATAAAACAATTTCCATCTTAGCTTTATATTTTTACATTGCTAATTTCAAAATAATAAGTAAAAATGTTTTATATTCTTTCACATTCGGTCGTGTTCACATTTACAAATGAAAAGTGCAAAATTCATGAATAAAAACAAAAATAATTATTTCTAATATTAATATCTGTGTCGTCATATTATCTCGAACAAATAAATGAATACAAGGGAATAAAATAAACGTATTCAGACGATCGTAATTGCAAAGCCGTCACACAAGTTTTTGAACACTGTCTATGTGCAAAATCCTACTTTTTTAAATACAATTACACACAAAATAGCGTAAAAAGTAAAAAAAAAGTGAAAAGGAAATTATTACTTTCATTTTATTTTTGCTTGACGAAAAACGCTAGTATATATGCAAGTATACAAACTCATAAAGTACAAAAACATAAATATCACTGATATGAATATAATTTCATATTAATATAATTTCATAATGCATTAATTAAAAAAATTATAAAAAAGATAAATAACAAAAAATTAACTAAATTCTCATACAGTTACAATAATTTTAAATCGAAAAGTTTTTTTTTTTAATTGCATATAGTTTTAACAATTTGCAACAAAAACTCCAGTTGTCTATCGCTCATTTGAAAGCTTGATACATGTACTTGGTACTAATTAATTATGCCATAAAATTTTCTTGAAATATGTATACAAAATTAATCATTCTTGTCAAGTTTTGATAAAAAAGAATTTCGGAAAAGTAAATTGCATGTATTTATGATTTTATCACCTAATTAACTTGATACAAAAAATAAATCAGTTTCAGAGCATTTTCAATTCTATTTCAATATAATCGGAGTTGAATCTCTTTAGTGGCTTAGTAGTGAAAGTACTTGCTTTCGAAGCGAGTTTGATTCTTTATTTATGCCAATTTTTGCCAATGTGTGTGATATGTGTTGCAAATTCGAGTTTTAAGTCCACATCTGCACAACGTGGTATGAACACCAACACAAGAACTTTTAAAAGACCACGTGATTTGAAGATCACATAAGCTTACATTGCACTTACATATTCCCACTTTTCACAAGATTTTTTTTGTCAGATATTTTTGCTGCCAAAGATCAAGTGTGCTACTCCAGGATTCAGTATACGTCTTCTCAAATTTTGTAAAATTTTGTTTGTGTTGGACGATTATGAAAAAAACAAAAATATTATCATTCAGTTCCCGATCTTTAAATTTGTTCAAATAATTTACTTTCTTTATATGCACCACTTGTAATCTATATAACAATTCTTTTCTTCGCAACTGTAATATCATTCTTACAATAATTTCATGTAATTGAAATTCTAAGGCAGTATATTTATTTTTTTTATTTCCCGATAAACGATCTTTTTCTTGGAACAAAATTCAGTTCATCAAATGCATCTCTAAAGGACGTCTAATTTGTTAACAAATGTCTCTATGTCAAGCAATTTGGATAACAATCTTAAACAGTGGGAGTTTACATTAAGAAGTGGTGCAGATGTACATAGATCGTTTCAAAATGTTTCTGCGATTTATTCGTTTCGACAATAGTAATACACACGAAGAACGAATAAAAACTGACAAAGCTGCTCCAATCAGTAATATTTGGATAATGCTCAACGAAAACTTGAAAAAACACTATCGACCACATGAATGCTTAACTGTACATGAGCAGTTATTTCCTATCCGAGGTTATACCCGATTTACACAATATATTGTATCCAAACCGGCGAAGTATGGAATCAAAGTTATCTGGGTCTGTGATTTTACAAACGCATATCCTTTACAAGGTCAACTATACACAGGAAATCCCCCTGATGGTGAACGACAAGTAAATGTTGGTGAGCGCATTGCCTTGGAGTCAAAAATGTATACATCTAAGAGAGCTGAAAAAACACAGGATTCTATTCGAGCACCATTTGATGTAAATTTTTGATTGAGCACGGCATTTTTGTACCTGGGAAAAGGATACAATGGCATAGAACTTTTTGCTATGATTATGAACATGGATTGTTTTACAAAATCAGTTTTCGATGCAAATGCAAAAATTTTGGAAAAATCAGTCGAAGAATCTATTGAGACAATTTTAGATGAATGTCGGTGTTTGGCAAAACAGCTTCATGAAAGAACATTTGGCGCAGATTATCGAACATTGACAGAAAAAGACAGTGAGTCAGAGG
>JABFPM010003613.1:0-14080 GCA_022817325.1 Idris sp. 1 HC-2018 | reverse complement strand
TTAATTATATTAATGTATTTTAATATAAATATATATACACATTTAAAAATGTTTTTCACAAATTCATAAGAAACCCAAAAATGTTTACATAAAAAAATAAAATAAAATGACATTTTAAATTATATATAAATTGTTTATTTTTTAAAATCATTTTATTATAAAGTATATATAATTTATATATAAAAATATATATTTGATATATAAATTATATGTCCAACATGTCCAAATAAATGTCACAAATAAAAAGTAAACTTACAAACAGTTATTTTATTTTCATTATTTTGAAAATGAATAATTTTTTTAATTTGTACTTCATAGTTTCAATAATTAAAATAAATAATAAATTTTTTATTGAAGTTATAAAGTAAATTATAATAATTATTTTATTTTGAAAATTAATAAACTTTGTTTGTTTGTTTGATTTATTTGCATAATTTCAATTAAGTTTCTTTTTAATTTTATTCTCTTTGCATTCTTCACAAGGAAGCGACCGGTGGTGGCGCGGCGTGATTTTTTAGTAGGTCGCATGCATGGCAACTCACAAGACAATGCAACAGAAGTAGAAAAAAGAAGAAGAAAAAAAAAAAAGCACACATACACGTTGCCGTATTCGGCCGGTGCAAGTCCCGTTTCGGCGATTGCCTTTTAAGGGCGCGCGCCAAAACCTTTCGGTCAAAAGTACCTTAACTCTGAAAACATGATTTCGGGGGAGAGAAATAAAGAAGAAGAAAGAAAATAAAAAGATATATTTCTTTTCCGCTCATCTCCGACTGCATTGGCAAAAAGGTCGTCTGGCTGGTTTTTGTTTTCACCTCCGAGCGATTCATTCAACCGTATGGCTAAACAAAATAGCCAAAATGAATTATTTTTACGTAACTCTGCGTGATTTGTAAGACAACAGAGCACTTAACGGATTTGCAACTTTTTTTCTTTTAACACAAGTTAAAAATCACACATTTTAATGTTTGTACTCAAGTAAAAATACATTTTTAGTTTTTTAATTTTGAAAATAAGACTTGAATTTAAATTATAATTTAGAAATGCAATGTTCTAAAACGAGAGTCGTAAACAAAAATGAGATGACGGTATAAAAATAAAACTTTGAATGCAAAAAACGTCATTCAGCGTGTTGTGACGATAGAAGCTTGGAAAACACGATGAAAACTCGGTCAAAAACGGCCAACAGATGTATATTTATATAACAATAAACAAAAAAATAATAATAATAATGGCAGCATTTTTCATTCTCATGTTACGATTAGATAAAAGTCGATTGAACTTTTCCTTTTTACAGTTACGATGAAAACATTATCCACTTCGGGACCGTACCCATAACATTTCCTATTTAAAAGGCGGCAGCTCAAAAGTGTGCCACTGCACCTGATAACTGCTTCCAAGAGAAAACAGAGAAAACGGGTGTAAATATGAGAGAGACCGGGCGTGGTGTGAAAAATGATCTCTGGCAGATTCACATCAAACCATATAGATGTTAATTTTTTTGTCATCATAAATAAAACACAAAGTATATTTAAAAAATCTCAGAGACGGTTTTCCAAGCTTATTACTTAACAAAATTAAGTGCTGTGAAATTCCACTTGACAAGTTTAAATAGCTTTGAAATTTTAATTTGTTCTAGAATCATGCTTTGTGAAACTGAAATCTGGATAAGAAATGTGGCCCGGAATTTTTTTGCTTGTCCTTTATGAATAACCAAATTTTCCAAAATTTCCATTACTCAAACAAGTTTAATAACTTTTTTGAGTGAAGCCAAAATCTAGAACACATTCTGGTTTCATTGCATTCGAGTGTAAAATTTGACCTGAACTTATCTAACATCTTAAAACTAGAAACGATAATTAGCAATCAACTTTTCGCAAATCTGGTTTACTACTCTTGATTCCGAAAGCTGATAAATCAGCCTTATTAAATACAACATTTAAGATTTCTTTTTCTCGACGAAAATTTCCATAAATAATTTCACGTGTAGGTGTCTTTTTTTTCTTCTATTATTTAATCCTCCTCCTTTCTCTCAATGACTAAACAAATTTGAATGAAAAGTCATAATAATAATGCGAAAGCACTTACACAGGCGATGTGTTAATGAAAGAGTTCGTTTCATCAGGTGTAGAAATCTCGGGATCTATCCGCTGGCATGGAATGCCGCAAGTCGCATCCTCGCGAGGTCACTGCTCCTCCCAACCGTTCGCTCCTTCGTGTTTCTCTTCGTCCGAACTGGTTTTCAGAAGAATTCTTCAGAGAGGAGAGGTCTGCTGCGGTGTTTGTTTGCCTGCCAACCAGCCTACTTATCTGTCTATCTGTCCGTCGCGACTTTTTCGATGTTGCAAAATTCTTCCTGATATAACTTTTCGTCAACTTTATAAAAAAAATAATAATAATAATAATAAAAAAAAATACTCCTTTCGAGCCCTTAGCGTAATAAAATTTAAATGTAATGAATAATTGATAAATTTTACAAAAAGACGAGGATGCAAGCCCAGAATAAAAAATTGCACTTGAACTTGACAAAACAACGTGAAGGAATTTACTGGTGTATATATACATATGTACACATATATTTGATATTCAATATATGTGACTGGCGGATGAAATCATAAATAATGAAACTCGTTAAAGGTAATTGCTGATATTGGTATGCGTAAATCGAAAAATTTGCAAAACAAGAAAGAATCTGCAACAAAAATTGTTACTGACTTTAATTTCCAATCACATTTAACTGGAACGATATAAATTTTCAAAAAAGAAGAAGAAAAAAAAGGGACGGTATAGTTGAATTTGCAAAGAACACTATTTATACGAATCAAGATAATAAATGAAAAAGTTAACTTGAAGCAAAAGTAAGATAAATGACATGCAAAATTAATGAGTTGCCAGTGACTATTAACTCATGCGTTTGAATTTTTTATATGCAATTGGCTTACTAACATAAATATTTTTAAGATAATGAATATAACAATTTTTATACACAATTTCAGCCAAAATCTAAACACTGTTAAATGTAAATTCCAATACACGTTTGTATGTTTATCCTCTTTTGTTTGTCTGTACTAACTCATTCAACGAGATGGTTTCAATTGCAGTTGCGTTCAGCACCTATCCAAAATAATTCTTCTATGAATAGAATTCGCATTTGCGAATGTTTACAACGAGTGTCAAAAATTTCGTCAAAATGTAGTACCACAAAATTAAGAAAATTTGCAACTTAAAGAGCAAACACAAAAGTCTACATTGTTTATTTACTTGCTTTTATAATTCGATGTTTGCATTGAAGAATAATGGGCTTCATTAAAAACAGTTCTATGGCCTGCCAACAGAGCAAATTGAGCACATTGTAGGGCAGTGTCATTCAAGATGGAAGAGCAATTATCCTGCGACTGTGCCCTGATTATTTATTATTTTTCAGTACAACTGAGAAAGTATAAAACTTTTGCAAATTTCGTTGCAAATGTTGACATTGTTTTTCTTATTGATTTGCTGATGCATACAGTTAGGTATTGCAATTGTCTAAAGGCTTTTGGTCAATAGCAGGAAGTGACACGGATTTGCAGTGAGCTGTTTAACGCTTATGGAAATGGATGGATGCGCTGCTGAACATCCGCTTTTGGGATCCGATATATCTGCGTACTTCAAAGTGGTTTCATCTGCTGAGGAAAACAATGTTGCATGCAAAAAAACATTTTTTCATTATGAATACCATTTTATTTGGATGGTGAAAAAAAACTTGTATAAGGTGTAAAATTATTCGGAGTATGACTCATGGATAAAAAAAAGTGTTGTATTTCGCAATGACATAATCGTTGAAATGATTTAACAAAAACATTGCAAAAGTCAATGGCCCACTTCATGGTGCGTTACACAGTTGTGTTCCTTTAATGAGTGAGCGTATCGTCGAGGACCATGGTGCGTTGCGAGACTAATGTCGTCGACGGTCCTGCGATGTCCGGTGATTTTTATCATTTATTATTTGTATGAAACAGAAAAAAAACAAACAAAAAGCAGATACCTTGCTTAACAACAAGAAATTGTATTTGGCCTTTTATTTGCTTTCACTGTCCAAGTATAATTAAAATGATATTTTGTTGAGAAAGTAAAAAGTTACATTTTGTGCAATAACATTTATTCATGAAATATTAATTAACATTATTATTTAATTAATATCTATTACACCAATATTGTCAATTGGTCTTTATGAGTCATCAGCCCTGGAATTTTTGGTTCGTCAATTTTAATTTCATCTGGGATTTGGCTTTTCAGTCTGACTTGAAGGGAAGAAATGCTGGTGGCTTTATTGACCACATTACACTTTTCGAGCCAATTGAAATGCTGGGAAAATGAGGATTAAATTGATGATGTGTTTTTAATGAAGACGAGTATTTTTGTCTTCATCTTTTGTGAGCAGACATTTATAGTTAATTAAGGGAAACAATTGTTGAGTAAAATTAATACTGAAACCATTGTTGTTGAGAAATAAGTGTGAATGAGTTATTAATACTTCAGGAAAAAGAATACATTGTTTTCTTCAAAACGTTACTTAATTTTCTAAAATTGTACTGTTAATTATAAATTAAATAACAATTTTGCTTTTTTTTGTTACAGAAATTGCTAAAGTTAGGGCGAGTCTTTTTCAAATAAGCGGAGTTAAAAAGGAGCCACTTATTTTGCCCGAGCCTGAGGGTGAAATCACAACACTTACAGAAAAAGTTTATGTACCTGTCAAAGAACACCCCGACGTGAGTATTTTACACCACAAATAATTTTAAGTTTCGAAACATACTTTTAAACTTTTATTTTCAAAAATAATTTTTACATTCAATCATTATATTTAAACCCCAAAATCGCAAGAACCACTTTTTTATAACAAGTTAATATTTATTTTAAATAAATAAAATATCAAGCAGTTTTTAGTGTCTGAATAAAAGCAGGTTTTTTTTCTTACATGTAGTTAAAATTTATATTTATAAGTAACACGTCTGAAATGTGTGTTAAAGTCGTAACGAAACACGAGCATCCACTCTTCACAGAAACACTTTTTCGCCATTACAAACCCGTTCTTGCGAAAAGTGCAAAGAAAACGCGACAAGCTGAATGCGACTGTTATCGCCCGGAGTAACTCAATGGCGAACTTCCGTTACATGTCTCCGTTAATGACAATTTGTCTTGCACTTCTGCGACCAGACACGGTTTTCAAATCTCCACTAATAATCATTATTATTATTATATCAACATCGCCTCGGTTTTATTGTATATCAATTGCCTGCAATCGTTCAATTAAAAAGATGAGATAATTGTTCAAATATTTGCTTACATGCTAATTCTATATAATTAAACCGAGACAAACATTTCAACAATTGCATTTATATATACACTTACACAGCTGACTATTTTTCTCTACTCTTAAACTTGACTGTTGCAATTGCTTTTTGCGGTAGATTCCGTCTGACAGGAGATTGCAATGTAATTTACAATTTCTCGTTTTAAAGAATGCACGATTATGGCGTAGTAAATAACTTTTTCTTGATTTAGATATTGTAAATGGTGGGTTTGTAAAAATAAAGAAAATAAAATGTTCTTATGAAAGCCGATACGTCCGCGTCCGTGGAATCTGTAAATCTTTCGCTAGGCTTTAATGAGGGTTAAAGCTGCAGGAAGTAGACAAAAATAAATGTGAAAAATGATTATTTGAAAAGTTTGTCTTTGATTTTTTAAATATACTCATGAAATGAAGTTGTGTGTCATACGATCTAGCAAATGAAGCAATTCGGGACAATTTGAATTGAGGAAAAGCGCCAACTCGCACAGAGATAGGCAGGAAAGAAAGAAGAGAAGGTAGTCCAAGGTGGTCCCCGCAACGTTCCGAGGGAATACAGTTAGATTATGCGTTTGAAATGTGTGTGTACAGTCAGCTGTTATTTTGGGCGCGCCGAGAATAGATTTCTACGGCGTGGTCCCCTTCTGGTCTTACGAAAGGGCCCCCCCTTTCCCCGACAGCCACAGTTCGCCTTTTTTCCCTCTTGTCTCTGTCTTCGCTGCGCGCTAATAACGTGAGCAAGACCAGATATTTTTCAATGAGTGCAAACCAAATTTTCAATTCTATATATATAAGTCAAGAAACGTTTTATTTACTCTCATGCAACAAATTTCTTAACAAAAGTCCTGTAAAGAGTTTTCTTAAATCGACTTGGAACAAAAATTATTTATTCCTTTCCAAAAAGTTGCTGGACCAAAATCCTGATGAGATTTTGTTGATATCAATTAGAGAACTCTTCAAAAATAAACTTCTTAGAGTGTTTCATTTTGCAATAATCATTCAACTGGCAATGTGATTATATTAATTAAATATCAATAGATTAAAAAATTGGAATAACAAGGGGTATTTTTTTGTAAGGGTGATCACGAACTTCGTGATTCGCGTTAATAACATGATATATCGCTAGATTGCCGTTAATATGTCAAGCCGGGTCCGGTCACCGCGTCGCAGAGAAAGCGTGAGAGTACACCGGACCTCGCGAACGTTTCGTGTAACCCGCGACACGAGGGGGATAAGCGATCTCACGTGGATAAACTTACGAGCTTGACGATAAACAACACTGTCAACCTTTTATCAGGGTACTTATCGTGTTTTAACAAAAGATCAATTTCGCAAAGTTGTCTTATTCACCAAAATGACCAGTTGTTAAATTATTATTGTTTTTTTGTCGTTCTTTTTTTAGAAAAGACGAATTTGCATTTAAAAAAAGGATCACTTTTCGATGTGATTGGTAAGGTGAGTGAAAATGTATGTGAGTTAAATTTGTAGTCTCGTGTTCCATCATACCCTGACCTCATTTTCAGATCAACGATTCAGAAATTCTTTCGTCAAATTACAAAGTAACAAAAAATTTTACTTCTTTTGCAGCGATTTGTTTTCTAATTCCGTAACCTTTTTGTTTCAATATTATAATTTTGTTTGTTTGTTTTTTATTTTAATGATGATAATACAAATGGTATATTAGAAGTAAAAAAAATGTTTTTGAAAATTTAATGAAATAATAAAAAAGAATTGATACTCAGAGCAAAAATTAATCGCGTTGTTAATCAAGTTCAATTTTCTTGTGTCACTCTCGCACGAATGACCTCTCTTATAAAATGATGCTTTTTTGTCGCAATTCCCGTGATTGCTCTTGGTTTCACCGACGGCAACTTGCTTATTATCCTCCGCGTTTTTATTTGTCTCTTCGACTAAAGATAGACTACCGATCTCGCATTTAACGAACAATTTTTTGCCTCAAAATATGAAAAAATTATACAATTTTTAAAAAATGTACAATTTTATAATAATAATTGTACAACGTTACTAGAAAGTCACAGTTTTTTATTTAATTACATGAGAATCAAAATTTAAATTCAACTTATTTTTTGTTGCTTACTTAGCCTTATTAATTAAAAAACCTTTGTGTCAATAGAAAAGAAAACCTTTCTGAGAAATCCCTTTTTTTCTTTTTCTCCACAATTCATAATCGTCAGACAATGTGATCATTTTTCTAAGAATATATTTGACTAAGAAATTCTTTCCACGTGAAGCATTCAAAAGGGAATCGGGAGAAAAAAATATCTTACACAATTATTTAAAAGTGAAGATTAAATGAAAAATCACTTGCAAAAATAGATTTAATTGACAACCTTGTCAATTAAAAATGAATTCAGTAAATTTTTAATAACTGTAATTTGATTTAAAAGATTATACAAATTATGGAGCAGAAAAGGTACAACTTATTTTTTTAATGTGCCCATATCTATTGCACAATCAGCTAAATTATTTACTCGTCGATTAGCATTATTATTGTTTCGAGTTGAATATTAACTGGGACGCAATTCCAATAATCGGGGCCCCAATTGTCTTTATACAATGGTGCAATTATTTTTAGGTAGGCAAGGAGTCTCTCGCGACAGAAACAAACACGAATTGATTTATATTGCGAAACAATTTATTGTTAAATAATTATTGTAAAAATGGGCGCGCCGACCTCGTGAGGAAGAACGGGCCATACTTAGCTCACATCCTGAGCCACCGCGCATTACTTGTGCGCATAACTCAATTTGCCCACGCGCAAAAGCAAATACTAAATTCATCCTACATAAGGACACTTGTATCAAAATTAATTTAATAAGATTTAGTCACTTTTTTGGTATCTTGTATTTAATATTTACACAATTTAAAAACAATCCAATCAGTTTTTGGATTTTTTTTAGATCTAAAAACACCTGCATTTAATATTGCCAAAAATAGTTGGACCAAGCAGAAATAGTACAATGTAATATGGGACGCAATTAAATAATGCTCGTCATAAATCCACGCAAATTGGGATAATAAATTTTTCTAAATTATGAATTTCAGACGTATATCATAAAATTCATAATCAAATCCAAACAGTAGGTAAAAATGTGTTTTATTCATTATCCGCGGAATAAAATTATTACGTTTTTTAAAATCAATTCAATTGAATTGTTATAAGTGCGAATATAAATGACTGTGTATAAAATGTATTTTAGTATCCGGCAAAAAGTGAAACGTAGAATCATAATACCGAGTGGTCTTTGATTCTCAAAAGTTATTAATAAATGTTTCGGTATTTTGATTTGTTGTCATCGAATTTTTGTTCAATTCAAATATTACAATTTTAAATAATAAAATTGATGACAAAAGTTACTGCTCCGGAAAGTAATTAAATTATTAGTGTTTGAAATAATAATTTATAAAAAAATATGCACTGCTGCAGAAAGTAATTATAAATTATTACTTTGTTTACAGTAATTTTGAATAATAAATTTTTTTTAAAAAAAAATTACTGCTGCAGAAAGTAATGATAGCATTTAGGCAAGGTAAAAGAGTCGGTTTAACTCATCGAACTGTTAATCATACTGTGCGTTAAACCATTATCAGGATTTTCCGATTGGTTAAACAACGCGTTCTTGCTGAATTACGAGCGATTGATTGAAATAACGCCACGCCTATCTACGATATCAGTTGACTTTATCTCTGCGCCTTCTTCTTGGACTTACCTTTAGTGTTTTTTTTCTCCAAAAAAAAATATGTTTTTAATTTTTTTTTTATATATTTTTAGTTAACGATATTCGATATAAAATAAAATTCAGTATAAATAAAAAAAACTGTATTTTTATTTGTTGTGTGGAGCTCACCAATTAATTTGCAATTTGCTTTCAGTTCAACTTTGTCGGGAGGATTTTGGGACCACGTGGAATGACTGCCAAACAGTTGGAACAGGAAACGGGATGCAAAATTATGGTGCGGGGTAAAGGATCTATGAGAGACAAAAAGAAGGTAAACTTTTCTTACATATACAAAATAATAATTCATACAAATGTTTCATCCATTGAAATTAAAATTAAACATGAATTTAAATTTGCATATTTATTTACGAAATATTTTTAAAAAGTTTCATTTATAAATATAATATATTTTTGTCAAAATAATAATTGCAAAAAATCATAATATTTTTTCAATTTAAATTGAAATTAAAAATCATGAACAACTTTATATACTGTAAAAGCTTTTTAAAAAAGATCAATTTGATTTTTAAAAATTAAAAAAACTTTTTTAATTAAAGTGGCGCAAAATTAAAAAACAAAAAAAACTATTTGCACATTTAAAAGCCCACGTAAAACATTCTAAATTCTCCGCTTAATCAAAGCGGTTCTCGAATAGTTATCATTGTAAGACAATGCGAATTATTCAAAATTGCCTACAAGCATGTGAAAAATATTTCTCATCGCATTAATTAGCGCGTTGCGCAGTCGAACTCTGGGCGCGGTGCACAACTTCCCATGTCGGCTCCTTAAGCTTTTCCAATGTCAATCGTTAGGACGTGAGGTCGAGCGTGACTTCTCATATAACTATATAAATAAAGATGCTTAAATTCAGTTATCCGATTCATTTTACAAATGGAAAGAAAAAAAAACAATAAATGTTGTCACTCCAAATTTTGAGATTGAATTTTGCAGCTGCTAATTTAGTATATCGTTCACGTTAATTTATTTTTTTTTTTTCGCCAGCGAACAAAATAATTAGGCTAGATTGACTGAACTTTATGGAAGCAACGTAATCTTGATGCTGTGCCAACTGTGCATACGTCACTAGAAGTAAATATGTCAAATTAATTGATTATGAACGTGGGCAATTTTTTGACTTGCAACTTTTATTATTGCCGTGCATTTTGTTTGCTTTAAGAAGCTAACAAATGAGAGTCACTTTTCACACTAAAAATTAATGTTTATTTCGTTTTTGTTTGTATGTTATTTTGATTTTATGGAAACGATGAAATTATGTTACAGTAAACGTTTATTTTTGAAACTGACAAAATTCATTTTTTTTTTTTTTTTTTTCTCTCTTCAATCTTTGTCGTGCCGCAGAGAAAATGTTTAATACTAGTTTACAACATCGAATACACGTATTAGGAAAGCGAGCTCGAGAAATCATGCCTATCTTTGGCAGTATTAATCAGAGACGAACCCAGATAGGTCTACTGTGTTTTGTAATACTTTTTTTTTTCTTTTTTTATCTTTTGCTAGTGAAACATCCTTTAACAGATAAAGAAACAAGTTGACAAGATTTTTATCTTCAATATTTGTGCACCTTGTTAAATAAAAGCAATTATATGTTATTAAACAAAACAACAACAAAATTTGAGAATAAAAGTTACTTTTGTAAGACATTTTCTCGAGTTGATCAAAATTATATTAATTCAACTGTATTTTCATGCTGACGTTTGGTACGTAGTTGTAAGTATCGATTATTGTAATTGTAAGAAAAAAATTGTTGTTGTAGTATATTTTGTTACGTAATTGTTGTAAGATTGTGAGTTACCTATTTGCACCAAATTTGGCATGAAATGACTAATGATTTTTCTCGGTAGGAGGAACAAAATCGAGGGAAACCAAACTGGGAACATCTCACGGACGAGCTTCATGTTTTGCTGACAGTCGAAGACACCGAAAATCGAGCTACCCTGAAACTCGCTCGCGCTGTAGAGGAAGTCAAAAAACTTTTGGTGCCCGTGGTGAGACAGTTCCAATTGAAATTTTCTTTTAGATTGCTGACCAACATTTTGTTTAACCGTAAACTCAAAAAGATGTCTTTTGAAACTTTATAAATCATTCCAATTTTCAGTATAAACTCGAGACGTTTCAACACTCTTGCGCCATTTATTCTCACGTTATGAATCACGCGGGCACAAAGGAATGCAGAATCCGCACACAAAATGTATAACGCGGTTTTATAAACACGACGAATTATGTAACGTTTTATTAAATAAGTGTAAATACGCTCTGGTTAGAAACTTATTAATAACTGCGTACATTTTTTTCTTTCTTTTTTTTTGTAATATTTTATTATTAATGAATAAATTCCAGCTTGTATTTACGGCTGTTAGTCATCTCCGTTTTGATGTCGTAATTCAGTTTATATTACCACGATTTTGGAGCTTACATTATTTTATAGAACACTTCAAGGATAAGTGTTGAAAAAGTGTTGTGCACATAAGAAAGAGTTATAAAAGCATTTGGCAGAGTGTCACGAGAGGAAAAGTGTTTTTGGAATCACATCAACTTTCGTCGTAAAAGAAAAATAAAAAATTGAATTAACAAAAATAAATTAATTTAAATTTATTAACATTCATTTAATAATTAACAATAAAAAAAAGTTTAAATAAAAGCAGAAATGTTAGTTTTGTATTTATAGGCATAAAAAAATAATAGTAATATAGTGAAATGAGGACATAAGTGTGATTATTTCGGTTGTTTTTTGGAACAGCAAAGAAAGGCGACACAGAAATGGTGTCATTCGCAAGTTGCGCGTCCTCTTCACGCAACGCCCGCACATTTAACGCACATTTGAATCTATTCCAATGACACAGAAGAGTTTTCCAAAGTCGCACGATGTATTTCATCGCTGCCAAAAGTCACAAATATCGTGTATCTCGTGTTATTTAACGAAGGGCCGAGAGATAATCTCGGTGCTTTTCATGTTATTTCAGTTTCTGGAGGCGAAAGTATCGAACACAGCCGAATTACATAATTATGACCTGTTTTATACGACCGCATTTTCCGTGTGTCTAAAATAAATACAAATTGGGACATAAGTAAAGAATTGACGAAAAATAAATTTGCTTTTATTACAAAAAATAAATAAGCTAAGAAGTATAAAGAAAAATTAAAACCTAGTTTTTAAATTTTGGTCAGTTATCAAAAGATAAAAGAAAAAAAAGTTCAATAAAAATGCATTCTGACGGCGAGTTCGATTGTTAGCAGGCTGATGGTGAGGACGAACTGAAAAAGAGACAACTTATGGAGTTGGCCATAATAAACGGAACTTACAGAGACTCCAACACAAAAGTCGCAGCAGCTGCAGCAGGTATTTTTATTTCTTAAATAAAATACGACTATACAAAGTAATTAATATTTCCACAGACACTCTATTTAGTCATTAACAAGTCGCCAATTATATATTTGCACAGCAATTACGTGTTTTGATTTCTATAGTCGACAGATTTAATTGTGACAATTATGTTTAAATTAATCATTGATCAGCTAGACAATTTAAAAACAAAATAAATAAATTATTATAGATGAAACTGGCAATTATAATAACTGTACGATTTTAATGTTTCGTTATATTTTTTAAATGTAATATTTGATTGTCAGTCATTTTGTTTGTTACAAATGGAGTTGTCAAAAATGTGGCAAACATCTGTTTAGTGTCAAATTTAAAGACACTTTTGAAAAGTGATCCTTTTTGGGAATTAACTTGAAACGTGACTTAAAGATGTTTTCGAGGATGTTTTTCATTTTTTATTTCAAAAAGTTTACTATTCTTGTACAAGACATTTTAATTTTAGCTTTACAAGTTTAAATAACTTTTCTGAATTAATTTTATTTTAACAACCTTCTTTTTCATTGACAAATAAACTTTAATAGAATTGATGCCACATATATTTTACTTAAAAATTTTTTATAAATTTTGTTTAGATAAAATAAAATCTTTTCATTCCATAATAAATAATTTATTAATAAATAATTCTGTTATATATACATGGTGACTTGTAAAACGCTTAGATTTCATGATCATAAATAGAATTACATAATCATTACACTTAAGTTACATGAGTTCACCAGTATGATTGCATATTCGCATTCAATTATCGCTCAAAATTGAACGACATTTAAAATTAACCTTCCTCTTAGTGAACAATTGACTGTTTCAAAAAATAACAATTTTGAGCTTTAAATTGTACACTTCGGTTAGTAATAAAATCAGAATATTAAATATCAAGCCTTGTTCTAGAATATGTTTCTAGATGTTCTATAAAAACTTTTCTCAAAATTAAGAACAATTTTATGAGATCATGCAAGTAAAGGTAATGTACCAGGTACATAAGTAAGAGAAAGACAGAACTATTGGAGAGAGAAAGAAATATCCAAATCGACTGATATGTCACCTTAATGATGAAATTTTTACCGTTAAAAAAATTTTCGTTGACTTGCGCGACCTCTAAATATTAATCCTAGAAGCACCATCTTATTTGTTTATCATAAAGCACGAACTCGTTAACAAACGTAACCCAATTTTCAATATCGATTAACAATTGTTTTTTGCATAAAAAATCAATTTTAATAATTGATATTTTTTCTTTCTTTAATGAAGAATGTGATTAAAATAATTTTTGTAACCCTTTAGAGGCGGATGTTGCAATATTGCAACATTTCCAAATTTCGTTTTTCTCAAATATTTTGATAATAAACAATAAATATGAAACTTTTATGATACAAAAATGTCAAGTAAATTTAATTTAAAGACTTCAACTATATTTTTTGTTGTAAACAATTAACTGTTATTAACAACTTGCAAAAAATCAAAAAAAAAATTTTGTTGTTGAGTGCATTTGCTATTAAAGGGTTAATAAAATCTCGAAAATTATTATTTTTTACAAATCTAATGATGTTTCAGTTGACTTTAGTTGCTTTTTTTAACATTTATCCAAAAAAATGATTCAACTGAAACATTATTGCA
>JABFPM010003612.1:0-14084 GCA_022817325.1 Idris sp. 1 HC-2018 | reverse complement strand
TGTGATATCCATACTGATGGCATGCTATTTTTTCTACAGACATAATACATACTGTGAACCTTTTGGTGAGATTGTAATTTGTAATAAAGGAATTTTTATTTTCGCGATACTTGAAATTATTTGAATTTAGTTCAATCAGTTTTGATACTTGATGTCACTGCAAACAGTTCAAAGTCTATGTTTCCTTGATATCTTGTTATATAAATACTTATTTATTTATTCAATTGCATAACAACAATGGTATAGAATGATGCTTCAGTTACAATTCATGTTTAGGATCAGAAAAAATATATTTATTTATAAAAATCAATTTTCAATTAATTTTAAATTTAATTTCATGTACACGACTGGTCAAAACTTAAAAAATATAAAAGAGTAAATTCAGTTTCATTTTAAATTATCATTTTTGCAGATAATTTGTTTAAAAAGATTGGAGTTCTTTTAAATTCTCTGATTAAAAATGTAATTTACTTGATTCTAGTGGTTGTGACACCTCAAATCTTGAAAACGTCACTTTTTTAAAAAAAGAAAAGTAATACATTTTTTGATAAAATATTGATCATAGAATATAATTGAGTTAGTAAAAAATTAGATATTGTGTTAGTAAAAAATTAAAATTATATTTCAATTTTTTAGTTTACTCTATGTTTGCTCTTGCCGAATACATGGTCGTAATAACTAACATGGGCTTCCACTTGACGGCAGCATTGGACTTCTCTAGTAAAAGTCTACTCATCTCGTCCAAAGGATTAAGGCTGATTTAAACCCTATATTAATAGCTCTCAAAGCATTCTTCAAAAGAAACAAAACATAAATATGAACATTTCTTTAAACAAATTTTTCTATAATTTATTATAAATATTGTAAATTGTACATAATTGACAAAGACACTTCACGAAAAGTACAAATGCAAATAATTGTACATACTGTTATTTTAAGAAATACGTAAACGATGTGCAGTCCTGCATATTTATCGATTTTACTTTTTATTAGTTTAATTTGAAATCCAAATCTTAATCAAATTATTTACACATTTTCCAAACATCGACCATTAAATTTGATGAAACAAAGTACATACATTATTGTAACAAAATGTATAGTCGATTTTTCGTACAATTGTCAAATAATAAAATTCGAATGTCAAGTATTTTGTAAAACTTGTACAGGCACAGCACAATCGTTTAAGATTTGATTTTAAAGAACATAAAATGTTCTTGTTTTAGAGAATGTAGTATGTGTATTTTGAGAATTGTAAATAAAAAAAGCTTTAAATATAAAAAAAAAGTGACAATTAAGAGAGTTTGAAGTCATTGTCCAGTTTGTCTGCAATGTATTTGGCTATTGCCATGGAGCTGGTGGCTCCAGGAGAAGCCGCGTTTCTCACGTGCAGCACTCTGCTGCCAACAGTTCCAACACCATTGTCAAACACAAAATCTTCGATCAGTTCTCCACTTTTGTCCAAAGCCTGAGCTCGTACACCACTTTGGCCTCTGAAAAATGTTCATTCAATTATTTAAAAAGTCAAATTTCATTGTAAAAAAAACCAAATACAATACCTCTTCACGTCTTTGTAAGTAATTTCTGGGACAAACTTTTGACTGTGCTTCAAGGACAATGGATAAATAATGGACTTAATAAGCTCGTAGCAACCAGGTATGAAAAATCTGAACATCAATTTGTACAGACCTGGGTACTTTGCCATTTCACAAACGTCCTTGAGGTTCACGTTGTACCACCTATAAAAAATAAATAATAAGAAAAATGGTTTTCAGATTTTTGCTGGCATCAATTTGAAAAATACCTGTATCCTTCTCTGGAAAGAGAGAGTACAGCATTGGGACCGAGCCACATGTCACCATTCATTCTCGGAGTAAAGTGTTCTCCTAAGAATGGTAGTCTGGGATCAGGAACAGGATAGATGTTCATCTTCACGACTTCTTTTTTGTTATCTTTCACGTGAAGATAGGACCCGCGAAATGGTACAATCATGGGATAGATACTGCAGCCGGTCATAGCTGCCACTCGATCGGAATGTAGACCGGCACATGTTAGCACATATTTTGTCAGGATGCACTGTTGAAAAATAATTTTATTTTCTGACTAACTTGTTGTGTAAATAGTAGTTTTTAATACACTACCACAAAAGTTTGGAAAACATTAAATTTGTTTTAATCACTTCTGACTGAAATAATTTCGTCATTTATGCAAATAATTACAAATAATTTTTTTTGTTAGATTGAAATCTAATTTTGTTTTGTAAAGAATTGTGGCGAGGGGTTAAACATAGTTAACTCCTTTTTAGTTTAAGCAAAAATAACTAATTATACTAAAAGGTTGTAAAGGCAACAATAATGCGTTTAAATTCTTATCACAATTTTTTTTTGTTAAGCAAATAATCACAAAAACATACGATTATGCGATCATTAAGAGTTATAAAATTGTACAAGAATTAATTTAGTATATTCAGTGGTGTATGCTTAAACTAAGAATTTTTGATAATTTTTAAGGTAGATATGACATTTTTAAATAATCTCTCAAAATCCCGAATTTTTTCGATTGTTAAAAAGTAACAACCCTTAGAATCAAGCAAAATACGTTTTTGACTCGAGAATTTGAATGCTACAATTTTTATCTTTCGAAAAATAAAAATTATCTGCATAAATGACAAAATTATTTCCGTCAAAAGTAATTAAACAATTTTTAAAGCTCTTAGAATTTTCTAAACTTTTGATCGGTAGTATATAATTTGTTTATTTATAATAAAAATTACTCGGTTTTTCGACTGAACAGAAATCGGTAGTGGTCCCTCCGGGTCACTGCTCGGTATCAATTCAGCGAAACTTGAAACTTCAAAATTGGTAAAGATTTGTCCACCCATTTCTTTGAAATCTTCTGCAAAGCTATGGCAAACCTGAGCCCAATCCACGATTCCAGTCCAAGGAGAATAAATCGCTTTTTCAGCCTGAAAATTAATTTACAATTTTTTACATCTTCGTTTTGTATAGAACAAAATAATATTTCAACCAACTTTAAAATTAAATCAAAAAATAAATACAAGTTCAATTTTTGTTACCTTACAGTATGGTTCTATCTTGTTGATTTCCGCTTTATCAACAAGTTTGATATCAGGAACTTTATTCTGAAGTCCTCTCTCATAGATGTCTTTCAGTCTCTCAATTTCTATTGGATCTGAAGCCACTATAAGTTTTCCTATTTTCTTGTAAGGAATGTCGTTCTTTTCGATATAATCGTACGCCATCTTCGCACCTTCGACACATAATTTCGCCTTCAAAAATATAAAAATTAATTACCTTTTTTTGTTGTTGCATTTTCTTCACATTAATAAGTACCTTAATACTTCCAGGTTTATAATAGACCCCTGAATGTATAACTCCACTGTTATGACTAGTTTGATGTCGGGCAAGTTCACTTTCTTTTTCTACAAGAGCGACTTTGAATTGCGGATGTCTCAGCAGAACTTCCCTGGCAGTGGCGCATCCAACAATTCCCCCACCAACCACAACCAAGTCAAAAGTTTCGTTTGCGTCCATGCTGAAAATGTTTATTTTTTGAAGTTAATTAATTTTTGTATTACCATTTAAATTAAAGAATATCACATTCATGCTTATTACAATAACATTTACTAACTTTGTTGAGTATGATTGACGAATTATTTTACGGTGACAAAAACCTGGAACCCGGCTTGAGACCGATCTTAAAACATTCGATGTCATAATGTTTCGTGAAACTTCACCGATTCTAACTCAAAATATTACTTTTTTCTATCTTATAACTGCGAAAGAGTTAATTAAATTAGATTTATATTAATTTTTGTTTTGACATCTTGTAAAACAAAGATATTATATTGACATCGATTCGCAAATGTTTTTTTAATGACACTTTATGATTTTCATGAAATGATATTTTCGAAAATTTTTCTTTTCATTCAAAATAATTATTCGTGTTTAATTTTAATTACTAAATCGCAAAAAATTAATGTTCTTAATCACTTGATAAAATTTATTTAATAAATAACTTACACTTAATAAACTTTAAACAGTTGCTTGATTTTATTTTCAAATAAGTCAAATCACTTTTAATTTACTTTTTATCTCTTTCATAAACACGATAAGAAAAAAAATGGTTGCAAAGTTTGATTAAAAATTTGTTCCCTTAAAAGTACTTAAATCTACAATATAATTCTGTTAACATTAATCAACATTTATAAATTTATCTGTATATTTAATATCTTGTAATAACATAAGGCTTAAAAAATATATCGGTTCAATGTATAACAAGAAAATCTAATTTGACGTGATAAACATTAAATTAATAGTACCAAGAATTGCAGTACTGTGCTGTCTTTTGTATGCAGGCTAGCTCTAATACCAGACCTCAGTCAATAGATGTTGCTCGTATCAAGAATGTGACGTAATCATTCAACAAATCAATTAATAACTTTATTTTAAGAAAAAAAAAGTTAAAACTGCCAAAAGTATAAAATAAGAAATGCAAAATTCTATTTTAAGGAAAGGAAAAGTAAAAACAGCTTTGAATTTGATTTGTGATTTTTATTTTTCTATATTACGCCAAAAATTAACAAAATAATATATTTACAAATTGAAGTAAATTGGCCAGTTTAGGAATAAACATATTCATGTACAGAATAAAAGTAATATTAATGAGTCGCTAATCGAATTTTTCTATCACTATTATTTTGCATAAGATTTCAGTTGAAATTTTTGTTAACATTAACGTGGAATGTAGCTTATTTATTAAAAGGGACTGTGTGATTGCAAGTTTTGCAATTAATAGTACAAAAAATTAATAGTACATTTTTGTTTATAATTCAGTAAAATTTCATTAAAATAATTTGACTCTTAGTACAATTTAAACGATAATGCAATTGTCCCTTATTGTACAGCAAAACAAATTTAGACGACAATGAAAACAAATATCCTATATGCACTTTGTAATTAAGTTTCGATCAAATTAATCCTTGACACTTATTAATTAATCGTTAAATCTTACTGAATTAGCCAGTCACAAAGTTTCGAAAATTCCGTATAAAATTTTCTTAGTTAACTTTCTACACAAACAGTTTCATTAATGTCTTTCCTTGATTATTTTTACATTTTTATCTTAACATTTACAAAATAAAAGTGACTTTAAAAAAATAAAATCCAAAAATGGGTTGACAAAAAAGATTAAAAAAGAAATGTATGGATTTATGATTTATTATTACAATGTACAATGATTTTCCGATACTTTTTTTATACAAAAAATTATGATAATCAATGGTATATTTTAATGTCAAATGATTATACAATCCTCTTCGATGTATATACACAAAAAAGAAACAAATTTTCAATACAAAAACACAAATTGTACCAAAAAGTTAGAAATACGGTCAAAAAATTAATCCCATAAATGTCATTGAGCATGATTTGATTGAATTAGTTTTTTTAGACCACATTTCCACTACATCGAATCGCAATATAAGGTCAACAAAACAATTGACCTTTATTGATCTTACCTGTAAAATTAATCGCGTGAAAGAAAAAATTAATGACTGAGATCACAGCTAAGTAGAAAAAACAGAATACAATGGTTTTCGTCGACGAAATTCACGCGTTTGTTAAAAAATAACAGAAATTTACATTGCAAAAATATGTACAAAGTCTGATTTCGTAAATTAATAAAAATAAATTAATATCGTAATAAATAATAGCTTATTTTACAGGATCGTGGAAGAATCGATCTCGAAATGTTATGTGTTGTGCGATCTCCCCGTCGCTGAGATCGCTCGCGCCGCGCGTGGTATTAGTGTAGGAGTTGCGAGTCTTCTCGGCGTAGGTATCGCCGACTTCACGGGTGAAGGCTCAATTTTCGGCGATGCACTTTTCAACGGGGATTCCTTTCCATTTGGTATTCGGTATTTGTGAACGGGCTTGGGTTGCGTCTCTGTCAGCGAGGACTTTGGATGATCCCACGAATTATTCCAACTTAAATTAAAATGTAAACAATTTTTAATACTAAATTATACAAAAATTAAATGTCAACTTAAAATTTAAATTTAAACGCAAAACTTAAAAATTAAACCTAAACTCAAAACATAAATTCATAACTTAAAAATTAAACTTAAAACTTGAATTAAAATCTTAGATTTTAGAACTTAAAAATGTAAACATAAAATTAGTTTCTCAGTTTATACCTTTTAACTCAAAAATGAAAAATATTAGCTAATAATTTTATACACACTCACCCCGCATGGCTGATCATTGCAGCATGAAAAATGTTTCAGAGTAAATCTATTATTCTTACAAAAACTCAAACAAAAAATATTTATTGTAATTCTTTTTTATCATGCTAATGGTCTAATAAAAAAAGAATAATGACAGAAAAAAACAAGATTATTAACAAAAGAGCCAGACCCTTTATATACCCAGAACTTAACTCTTCATTTGAAAGCATAAATTGGTGATGACAGAGAGAAAGAAAGGATGAATAATCAGAGAAGAATTGCATGCTAATTTATGATATACAAAACATGAATTGCAAGTGTCCCAAGTGCAAATAAATAAATGCGTTGAATGCGCAGAGAAGAACATATCCCAAAATGATATCACAGTAACTGACGCACTCTACCTTCCCGATCCTGAAGCTGCAGCACCAGAGCAGCAATAACAAGTTGTTTTATTGTAACAAAAACAACATTCAAATTGTTTGTGCAACACAACACAACCAACGAGCATTTTATGCACGTCTTTTCATACAGATACAAAGAAGTGGTGCTCTCACCATGAGAGGATATTAAAATGTTTCTTTTAGATTGCATTGTGTTTGAGATTTTTTTAACTTTTTTTTTTGGATAAAAATAATCACCTTATAAGTGGGCCCATGTTGCCATCCTGGGGCATTTGTTGCAAAATCGAAGGTCCCGTTGAAACAGGTCGCATCTAAAAGTGATTTTTAATTATATAATTATTTGAACTTTACAACAATTTTTTTTGATCTTTTAATCAATTTTGGCTACCTTTTCCGTTTGTGTTGCATTGTTACAGGTTTCCACATTTCGACGCACCGATGAAACGCTCTGACTGTCCGAATTATTTTGACCCTGATATTTAGTCAGTTGTGACTGAAAAAATAAATATTGTTAATCAGTACTTTGTGACTAATAAATACTTGTGTTAGGTTTTTTTTTAGATTTGTATATAAAGTTGAGTGGCTTGTTCTATGATGCAATGAAGATTAAAATATTTTTATTGAATCACATGTAAAGGGAAATAAAAAGCACGATGAAAAAAGAACTGGTTTAGTGCACAGGGTTTGATCGAGGCAATTGTACCTGAAGCGATTGTATTGTTCGGTCTTTATCTTCCAGTTGACCTTGCAGGAAAACTACCTGCCTCCGCAGATCGGCAAGCTCGTCGGCAACGCTACCATTTCCAGGAGTAGTGCTTGCATCAATCGACTCGCCTTCGTTCAGGTTGTAGAAGAGACCATTCTGCAAATTGTTTTTGTTCAAAATTAATAAATTTCATAGGATGGTCTTTTAAAAATAAAAAGTAAAGACTGAGAAAAAGAATTTTATTGAAGAGAATTATTTAATATATATTTTCTGCAAAATTAATACATTTTATAGGTTGATTTGTAGTTTTTTTTTAAGAATAAGAAATAACGATATTTTATTAAGAAATAATTGTACATAAATTTTTTGCACATTTTTATTCCAGAATAATTAAATTTTATACAAAAATGTGTATTGTTTCTTTTAAAAATAAAAACTCAAAAAAGAAAAAAAAATGAGGAATTATTCTGATATACATTTTCTGCAAAATTGTATTCCAAAATCAGTAGAATTGATATCAAAATTGTAGTTTTTCTTTGGAGTATAAAAAATAAAGAAATTTAGTGAAAAATTATTTTAATATAATTTTTCTGCAAACAAAATTCCAAATTAATAAATTTTATAAAAAATATGTAGCTTTTCCTTGAAAAATAAAAAATATATAATTTTTATTGAGGAATTACTTCAATATAAATTTTCTGAACCATTGCTCGTAGACATTTGTATTAGTGTTATTTAAATTCAAAGAGTAGAAAAAAACCAACCTTGACTGAATTGTCGAATGGGTTGAGAGGTTCCGCCTAAAAAAGTCCAAGTATTAGTTAATTAAATCCAAACGTTGTTATTTAAGAATAAAAATAAAATAAAATTGCACAATGATTGCAAAAGTGAAAAAAAGAAGGAACGTACCCTCGTCAGACCGTTCTCTCCTGACTGCAAAGGCAAAACCAAGGAGGACCAAAAAATAAGGCGAAAACAGAAAAGCGTGTTAATGACAAAATAACATTGAGCAAAGCAGTGTGACTTGTTCATGTTGCCAGGACGAAAGCAAAATTGTATATATATATATATATAAGTAAAAAATAGTCACAATTATTTTATTCATAACATCAATATAAAAAATTTGTGTGCAAAAATGTTTGTACCTCCTGAAGAATTCGCTTGAGTTTAAGGAGCATGGTCTTGATACAGACGATGTCCTGCGACATGTACTGGTAAGTCCCTCGATCCATCCTGAGACTTCCTTCGTCCCCGGAATCGATGCTGGGTGATTGCACCTGAAAATTAATTTGCAAACTAGTTTATTAAAAAAACAAAAGAAAAATTACAATTTAAAATGCACTGATAAAGGTGCTATTATTTTCCGGTAATACAAGTACAAGTAATCTAGTTATTTTTATGACAAAATTTCTTACATTTCTCGGTGTCCTTAGAGGACTGAAGACCTGCTTAGAACCTGATCGAACGCTGTCTAATGACCTCGGTGAATCTGTACCCGATCTACTCTTTAGCAGTCTGGAAGTTCTACTGCTACTGATCCTGCAAAAAAACATGTATCAATAAATTCTGTTCAATTACTGGTATCTGTTCTTAAAACTATTATCATTTTAATTCAATCTGAATCAGAACCGTAATTGCATCCTGTGTGATTTTTTTCTTCATTAAACTACAATTATTATTCATCAGTTCAGTTCCTATTAAAGATATTTTATTAAATAAGTTTATTGCAATTAAAAGAAATGTATTTACTTTGTAAGGGTTTTAATTTTGTTGGAAATAAAAATGATGTTGGTAGAATCAAAAATAAAAATAATTTTTGTTGGTAGAACTAAATGTAAAAATAACTTTATTTAGCAGAATCAAAACAAAAAATGATTTTGTTTGGTAGAACCAAAAATACGAATGACTTTTTTTGTAAATGTTGCACCTAGTCTTTTCAAGTCTGGCTCGAGACGCTGCTATCAGAGCTGACACATTTTGTGCGGTTTTCTGCTGACGCGGCGGTGGAGAGCCACCAACCGGAGTGGTACTCTCGGAGGAAAGTCCTGAGTCAATCACTTCCTCTTCTGGTGTGGGACGCACGCGAAAACCACAGTACAGAGGTATATTGCTCGGACGAGACTCCGTGTCATTTCGAACGGTTGTTCTTTTTCTCGCTCCCTTCGCTAGTTCCACTGACATTTTTCTATGCCCATTAAAATTGTTGTCAGGTTTAAAGTAAAGCTATATCGTATTTCAGTTCTATGATTTTTATATTAAATTACTTTTTGGAGAAATAATTTTTTGTTCAGAAAATCATTGCAGATTTGTTTCAATTTAAAATATACTGCAGATTATTTAATTAAAAATAAGTTATTTAATATCTCTTTGATTTAAAAAGAACTGCAGATTATTCAAAAGTTGACTGCAGATGTTCAAACTTGAAAAGCAAGTTATGATTTTTTTAGTCTGAAAAATACTGCAAATTTTGTAATTTAAAAAAGTACTGTAGATTTTTGTATTATTCAAAAAGCATTGATATCTTGTCATCAAAACTTTTGTACTTTTTGCAAAATGTCAATACCAAATTATCATTTCTTTAAGTCTATTGTTTTAAAAGACTTGTCAAAGTGTGAACAATTCTTTTGGAACAAAAGAAAACATATACAAACGAAAGGACTTAATGAAACTTAGCTATATACAATGTATATGCTGAGTTTATCATAATCGAGTCACGTTCTTAGAGTAGACGGAATATTTACGAAGCTGAAACGTGGGAAAGCAGCATCTTATAACAAACGCATTGAAATTTGCAATGTTATCCTCGTTTTCTGATATTTATTGCAAAATTAGTTCCCAAATGACATTTTATCATAGAAGTGAAACAGAAAATTATAAGTACGTTATCACTACAACAATTTCTCACCGTAAAATATTGATTGCTCTACATAAGAATGAAAGTCACAACTCTTTTTTTTACATTATTTCTACAATAATTGAAGCACGAATTCAAAAACCATTTTTTTAATTTTCAAAATTATAATCCTTTTTCACATTTTCGATTCTATACTTTTTTGTAATTTAAAATATACTTCGGTCTTCATTGAAGATACTATTTTTTGTACAATATTTTTTGTTACAAAAATATATTTACAGGTTTGTTGAAAAAATAATTCACAGGTTACAATCTGTTAAGGGCACTAATTTTGAACTGCAATTCTGTCGCACTTAACGAACAATCCGTCATGACTTTTGGCACTGACAAGCGTGTGACAAGCGAGTGAACTTTACGGTGACGAAAAAAGCATTAAATACGACAGTTTGATATTTTGCTCCTGCGGGATAAAATTCCGGGATATGTACTGCGACGTAAGAGCACAGTGGCAGTGGCTTTGCTTTTGCGCATGCTTCTGGCAGAAAACCAGGCGCTCGATATCAATGATGGTTCTCTTTGAAAATATGTTTGTTTGACAAACAAAAATGCACTTTGCAATTTGCAAAATTAAAAATTATCGTTTGAGCACATTTTAGAAATCTTTTATATTATTTAATCTTACAAAATTTTCGAATAGTTTTATTTTATATCGAATAAACTTGATTGTCAATTTTTCATTAAAATTATTATTTTGTTAAATTAAACTTTACTTACTGAATTTTTGTTGGTAATTTAATAAATTTAACTTTGCTTAAAGTAAAAGTTAATATTTTAAAAATAATTTCAAGTATTGACAAGTGACCTTTTTTTATTATAATGAAGAGCAATTTTATATGCTAAAAAAAAGTTGAATAAAATATTTTATAAAAATGCCTTAATTAAAACTGGAAAATAGTCTCTTCCGGTTCGATTTGAAAATGGATTCTGGAGAAGTGCCAAAAGACTTCGTAAAGCTTATGGACTTACTATTCATATAAAAGTCTAGACGGCAACAGGATCAATAATTATTTTAAATTACCTCTTTTATTACAAAAATCAACATTTTGAGTTAAGTATGTCAATTGAATTTTATATTTAAATGTATATATCGAAAAATTTAATTAAAATAATCAATGTTTGAAAAAAAATTAAATTGTCTTATTTTTAATTTTATATATATATACAATTTATATTAACGTTCATAAAACCAAACATCAATTAATTAAAAAATAATATACTCTGAATTAACATTTTAAGGGGGGGGGGGTCCAGAAATATGGAATGGAAATTATGCCGTTTCAGTAATATGTGCTAAAATTTAAAAAGAAACTTGAAATTAGAATGCAGTAATATAGGACATACCAATAAAATGACTAATATCCTTTTCTTAGTGAAAAAATCGATTTGATTGGCCATTTGGAATTTATGTAAAATGTTAAGTATATATCAAATATTTTATTATAAAACCAATTATTTATCTTATGTTCAGATAGACAAACTGAAAAGTTAAACTTATCTTTCGGTTCTCTCAATGATATTGGACACAAAAAAATAATAAAATATATTAATAAAACAACCAAAATTGAGTTTCTATGTTATTATCAATTCCATTCAGTATCAACAATATTTGGGTATTATAAATCTGAAACACATTGTATTTTTATATTTTTTTTTCTCTATGCACATTTAAAATTATTTCTTTTAATTTATAGTTTGTAACTATAATTATTATTTTATTCTTTGTACTTCTTATTAATATTATATTTATTTGTTCGAGTTTTTCCTTATGAATGAAGTATTTTTTAAATAAAAATAAACATTTTAGGAAATATCATTTGATTTATTTATTGGTATATGTCCTATATTACTGCATTCTAATTTCAAGTTTCTTTTTAAATTTTAGCACATATTACTAAAACGGCATAATCTCCATTCTGTATTTCTGGAGTCCCCCCGCCCAAATTTAACAGTGCAAACGCTCGGATTCTTATCCGTGTAAGGGCAACCAATCAAATCGCGCGATTCTTTGTGTGCGTGAAAACTGTGAAAGTGTTCGTCATCACGTGGCAGCAGCGCAGGGCCGAATACAATAATAAACATTTGGGAGACAGAATTGGCAATAACAAATGCCAAAGTCTCGAAAAAAAATATAACCTAGTTTTGAGTGGCAGTGAAAATGAAATCATTATAAAAGTGATGGAAATAAAAAACTGGACTCAAGCATTCCAAAAATCACAAAAGCAGCACACCAAAAACGAAACCAAAACAAAGCAGGTGATGAAAACATTAGATTATATATTTAAAAAGCCAGTATTAATTGGTTTAATTAAGTATAACATTGTTTATATAATAAAATATTATTCGATAGTGTTTTAAATAAATTTGATGAAACAAATTCTTTAAAAAATTTATCGTAACAATTAGTTGAGATAGCAATTTTTTGAACCCAAAGTATCAGCGATATGTACAGTCCTATGCGAGCCCCTTGCTTACTTTGTTTCTTCTACAGCTATCTTTGTCTGGCAAAAGTAGAGGGAGACACTTGCACCGTTAAAGTATTAAATGCAAAACTTGCAAAAATAATTGAATTACAAAAATCTAATATAAATATTTCTCATTTTGTTGACAAAAAATTAAGATCATTACTATTAAATTTAATTTGGAAATAGTGATACATTTTTTGTTGTCTAGAAGTCTAGACAAAAAAGATGCTGGATCGGAAGCGCCAACCATTAAAACGACCATGAAAGAAGCCAAAAATGTATACCTCATAATTTGTCAGTCTGTTAAAAAACTTTTTCTGATTGAAAGACCCTTCAAGTTCTGACGTTTATTCTGCCAAATACTTTTCAACGTAACAAACTTAAAGTTTATAAAAATAATTATCTACATCAAACTCCCTATCACATTTAATTAAAAAAAAATTTAACTCAGAACTCTTATGTCAAATATTAATATTATATGATCATAAAAAAAAACATATCTGAGCCACGAGATTAAAAACTGAATTAGTCTAACTGCGTTACGTAATTTAAGATAGTCATGCAAAGTTGATGCATTAGACCGGTATGATATTGTGAAAGTGTGATCTAGTTATTTCTGAATCTGTAATTGATTCCAATAAAACTACGTGAAACGAAATTAATGGAAAGACAATCAGTTATATAAAACGTCGAGTTCGAAGCAAACTTCATATATGAAACACTTTCAATCGGAAATTAAGAATTCCCAATAAAACGAGAGAAGACACTGGGAAAAATGTTGTACTTTTTTATTTTAATGATTGGAATTTTTTTTTAAATTGACAAAAATTTTACTAAATTTGGGTTATGACGAATTTGACGTTAAATCATGTCAAATAATAATTGCGTAAGTTGCTTGTCAAATTACATTATTATTGCATGTAACTGAAGTGGTCGGATTATTACAATCAAGTATAGTATTAAATTGCTGATTAATTTACTACCAGCATACGCAAACCACATGTCCTCCTTAAATCATTGTTATATATTTTCAGAGCTAGATCTAAGTCTTTTTAAGTACAATATAAAATATTACATTAAGATTTTAACAGAAAAAACAGTAAAGTGTGAACAAATTAAATTTTTATCAGACAAAATAAATTATGAAATAATAAATTAAATTTTTACTAAAAAACTAAAATGTTTGCTACAAAATTAAATTTTTAAATGACAAAAATAAAGCATGACATTTTAAGTTAAATTTGTAAGAACAAAAATAAAATGTGATATTTTAAATTATTTTTTTATCAGAAAAAAATTAAGATATTAAATTACATTTTTACCAGTTTTTTTTTTTTTTTTTTTTTCAGTTGAC
>JABFPM010003611.1:0-14084 GCA_022817325.1 Idris sp. 1 HC-2018 | reverse complement strand
CTCCGTGACTCTAGACTTGACATATCACCTTAAATATGCTGCTAAGTGGTTATTCCTTTTTTATGGCAAATTTGACTTTTTTATTTGATAAGCAGTCTAAAAAAACTACAGAGACTGAAAACTGGCTCTGTACAAGGTTTTTAAAATTTTTAAATTACTTACTTCCTGCAGGAGGATTTTTTTTTATATGCTGTTGTTTGATTATGACGATTATGACCCCAGGAGATTGTTTTCCTAACTATACAGCCAATTATTAGGTTTCTTTTGTATATGCTCAAGTTTATCTATTTTTGTCTATCTTATTAGGTTAAATAAAGATGAAAACCAACTGACCCGAGATTCAAGAACACGGTAATTCATAACAACATTGCAAACCTAACCTTAAATGTAAACATTAATCAAACTGTGATATTATTTCTTTCAAAAAGTTTGATTATTTGTTATTTTAGTTATGAATAAAAGCAGCGATTTAGAAGAAACAAGTGACACAGAAGGGGCAGATATTAATGCTAGTATAAATGATAAATATAATATCGATGACTATCACGAGGAAATTGAAAGTGAAGAATCACATGATGAATTTACAAATCCAGACGAAGATAACGATGATCATGTAAGGAGATTTAATTTCTTTTACAAAATTTCAATTCAATTATTTTTGAAGAGAAATAAAAATATATTTTATTAACAAATTTGCCATTGTAATATTTATAAGCATCTAGAAAAAAAAATTTAAAGTTATCAAAGGTCAGTTCAACATTATGATAAAATTTGCATAGTTTATTTTTTATAGACAAATAATAATAAACTAAAAAACAGAATTTAAAAATTATAAATTTGGTAATTTTTTTATTCCCAATGAAATTTTTATAATTAAAAATTCGAACCTTATCAAGATAGGAAAAAAACTAAATTTTAAAATAATATTCTTAATCTGTTTTAAATATTTCTGCAGGGAAGCTGAAATTAAAAAAAATAATACTTTTTCAGGAACAAGATAAATGTCAAAATGAGACTTTAGAAGAAGAATATATTGGACCAATCTTGCCTGGAGGTCATCGTTTTGATAGGAAATTGATTTGTATCAAGTATCCTGGTAATGTGATAAACGAAAACAAAGCTATTGAAACTTTAGGAAATCTTTCCTCAATTTCCACTGTAAGCTAAATCCTTAACTTTCTTTCTCGTAATTTAACTCTTGAAATTCGATATTTATAGAATGTTTTGGAACTAAGAAAAAAAATTCTTAATTTATATAAAACTGCTTCATAATTTCTAAAAGTACATAAACGTTTTTATTAATTCGAGTTTCAAACTGCAATTTTGTACAAACTACATTTTAGACAGTGGATAGGCTCAACAGGCGATTAGAACTCCGATTTAGACCTGGCGATGGATACTGCAAACCTGCATGTGGCGACAGACACACAACTTGTGGATTTTTACTACGAATAAAAGTTAAAAAATCAAGAATAGAAGCCGAACAGAGTAACAGTGGACCTCAATTAATGAACTGTGTTACTGTACCCGGTTTACCCGACTCAATGGTTAATGCTCCTCAAAATTTGGGAACTGACAGTATCACTGAGAAAATTAATCACTGTAAGATAAAACAGGAAATAATGGAGAACATACATCGTACATCAAACAACCACATGGAGCTCAACAACTCAGCACATGATCATTCTTTTGAAAATAATTACAACAATGATCTTCAACTGAAAGTTTTAGGAAGAGTCGATACAGAATTTAAATTTACGAGTAAGCAATTTTTTTTTAAAAAAATGATTTGTTCTCCAAATAATTGTACTTTAATATTTTTAATATTTACACATCTAGCTAAGTAAAAAACGATTTGGTATCTTGTTAAAATCAACAAAACTCAAGTATCTTACACGAGGAAACTCGCTGTAATTCCACGAACTTGGTAATCTTGTTAAAATGATGCATAAATTATTATGATGACAGTTATTGTTTATATTTAATTTTCAAGCAAAGTATATATTACGACCAATGTGGTCTTCAATTGGCTATAGTTGACACTGAAAATTTATTTTGGTCAATGCTGCATACTTAATTAATTCTTATCTACTTTGCGTATACAATTATGGCCAATGAAATCATTAATTATATGATAACCTTCTCCATTGATTTGCTAATAAATAAAATAAATATTTCAATTACCAGCTTTCATCGAATGTAAATAAAATACAAACCAAAAAAGTTTTGTTATACTTCCTGCTTTATTTATGATATAAACTTTTTTCACAACAAAAACTATTTACGCTTAATTGTTATTACTTATTAATTTTTTGTATTTGTCTATTTACAGATTTGTGTGACTTTCAGTATCTTCCAATCGCGCCATCTAAAGATAATCCAAATGTAAATGAATGCATCTATGATAAAATATATCCAACCGGGATTCCGTCTTACGAATGGCTGAACAATCAAGTTCCTATTTTCTTACCTCCTGCAGCATTCAGTAGAATGGACACAGTTCAACAGTTTGCTCCAAAAACCGAAGTTTCACAAATTGGTGAAGATTTGATCGGTAAAACAAGAAAACGACGTTCCGGATTGTCTAATGTAGCGTATTTTCATACCAAAAATGTGCCAACCAAACCACCCAAGGGCATAGACACTGCTATGAAAGTCAAGTTCTTACAATCAAATCACGTGGAGGAGATTCGAAAATTATTTGAGACACGACCTATTTGGTCGAAAAATGCAATTATGTATCATACAAAATTTTCGGCAGACCAGTTAAAAATTTTACTCCCTTCGGTAGCTTATTATTTTGCAAACGGACCTTGGCGCATTATGTGGGTAAAACTTGGCTTCGATCCGAGAACAGATCCTAGAATGAAAGTTTACCAAACGTTGGATTATCGTTTGAAAGCAATGCGTTAGTATGACTTTAATGTAAAGTTATTATTTAAATAAATATTATTTCAAGCCTTTTAAAACATTTTTTTTTTATTTTTTTTTTCATTCTTTGCATTAATAAAGTAAAAATAATTATAAGTTAAATAAATCAATTATTTATTGCTTGTAAGAAATAATTTAAATGTAGTTTTTTTTTGTATATTTAGATGGGTTGCAGTCATCGGTAAAATGCAAAAGAAATTATGCGATTTACAGTTTGCCATATAAATCTTCACCAACAGCTAAACCAAAAACTTCTGTCCTCATGGCGCATTCTAGTCAAAGTAGTACCGAAAAAAAGAAAAAACATATGAACGAAAATGTGTATATTTATCGCGAAGGATTTGTTCCACCATCTCGACAAATGTTCTATCAGGTAATATTAAATTTATTTTTGATTGTAATTTATTTTGCTAAATAGTTCAAATTAAAATAGACAACTAATTTCAAATAATGTATGTAAGAATCTTGTAATAATTTGTGTCTTAAAATATTTATTGTAAATAAGTACAAAGTAATTCCCGTAAATTCTTTTTGTTTCAAAGTTATTTTTTTAAGAAATTTCTGAATGTTTTTATTAAAGAATATCATGAAATTTTTTCATATAATTATAAATCATTAAAATTTAAGACTGAATAATGTATTTCAGTATTGTGACGTTCATGTAGAAGAAATTCAAGAAATGATGATGAAGCTGCCAGACACTTTACCTGAAACGAAATGTCACGAAAAATATGGTTGGCTTCCAGTGGGTTTTGATGATCGTTGCAGAGAAATCATAAATAAACAAGTTCGAGCTGTTTTGAGAAAAATTGCAAACATTCCAGAAGATTGTAAGTCGATGTTAATATTATTCATATAAAAACAAAATATTTTAGCTAGTTATAATTTAAGATAATTAATTTGTATCAACTATTTTTATTGTTAAAGAAAACTTATTATATTATTTTAACAGTAACAATTTTTGTTAAATATTATAGATCCAACAACTTTACCAAGCAAGCGCAGAAGTTCCAAGCAACATTTTAAAAAATTGAAAACAACAGCAAACAAACAAACGAAGAGCACTGATTCGAGCGAAAATATTCAAGAATCTGATGAGTGGGAAGATGTGCCTCTGCCAAGTACAAGCAGAGACACGACGAAACCAACTTTAATTCGAAAATCTATAAAAAAATTGTAGATAACTATAAATAAGTTATGTATTCACTTTTTTATTTAAAAATAAAAAATAACTTTTTTATATACTATTAGTGAATTTAATTTTTTAATTTATGATTAAATATTTAGCTTAATAAATTATTAATCAATTATTTCGTAATGAATAATTTAATTTGCATAACGATACAAGTATAAATTTATTGTGTCGTTTTATTGGAGGGTGCCTCTTTTTAGCCTTGAATAGTTGCATATTTTCTGTCATGTGAACATCAAGGTTCTTAACTAGTCTTTTACAATATTCTGTTAATTGTAAACAAACTTTATATAAACCGCAACAGTTATTAATAAGAATATCAATTTAAGTATCGGTTAAAAACTTGAAAGTTTTTTAACTACATTTGAATTGAGTCAAGAACTAATATGTCAAGATTATCATAAGTTAAATTTATAATATACTATATTTTTCGAACTAGATAATTTCAAAATTTTAAAATTATTGATGATTTAATTTAAAATTGATTTATGATTTAAAATTTTATTTGGTTACATTTTGTTAACTTATTTTATTTTAAATTCATTTTGTGCAAATTTTTATCTAGAATTTTTTGAATGCATCATTCATAAAAAAACGATTTGTCTTTCTCTATCATACACTTTATTTCTTACAAAGATAGGCTAAATTTTTCTAACAATAAATACATTTACACAGTAATATTATTTCATTTGCAATATAAAATTATAAAGAAACTGATAAAAATGTGTATAAATCTAAGAAAAAAAATGTTGGTAAAGTAAAATTTCTTAACAATATTCTTTAATGTTTGCATCATAAGTTAATAATAATAAATTGTTCATTCGCACTGATACAATCGCGATTATTCATCTGTGTTAAACTATTGCTAATAATGTTTAATATTAAACTGTAATTGTTTAACTTAAGCAAAATCATCAAATGTATTTTAATAAAAAGAAAATATGAATCATGAAAAGTTAACACAAAACTTTCTCACTGGTAATTGTATTGGAAAAATATTTATTTGTTTATCAAAATTGTATAAATATACATAATATAAAACACTTATAATAATTAATATCGATCTAATGAAGTAATGCGATTGTAATAATTAAACTAAAAGCTAACAAATAAATTTCAGTTCGATGCAAGTAAAAGAATTGTGTCAGCAATGAAGAGAGAGAGAGATACTACAAAATAAAAAGTGAAAGTGAAAAATATCAAGTAATTAAAGTCGGATTCCGCGGTTGGTCGCGGAGACGTAATTTAAAAGCTCGTCAGAATCTTCGCAGATAAAAGGCTTTTCATGGTAGCAAGCGACGTCGTGCCAGGCGATGCCGTCGTTGTACACGTTATTCAGAACTGAGAGACAGGACTCGTTGGTACCGTTGATCTCGAATTCAGCGTTGTCTGGTTGAGAGGACTTCTTGTGACCGGTTTTCGACCAAGGATTGAAATTCCAGCCCAAAGGTGTCTGGTTGGTTGGAGCCATCTTTTCACGGTTCGAAGACCAGAACCATCCGTAAAGGTACTTAGGTTCAAGATCTTTTCGGTTTTCACATCCCTTGAAGTCACACAAACGTCCGGCTGTCCAAATGTAAGGGATATCATCTAAAAAAGAAAAAACAATATTATTTCAGATTAAAATAACACAAAACTTGAATGAATTTTAATTACTTTTAAACAAATTATTTTCATTCATAAAAAGGTAAAAAAAGTTAAATAAGAATGCTGAATGTTTTTTATGAAAATAGAACAAATGATAGTTACAATTATATAAAATAATGGGTCTGCAGCCTCAACCTACTTGAATTAATAAAGCTTTTATGTTTATTTCGAACATTTATAATAATGATTTATACAGAAACAAAAATTAACACATCTCATTAGTAATTCTACTACAAATTTTCTAACTGATTTTCATTTTTCATTCAATTGGAAAAACAGGTTTCGAGACGTAAGCTTGTCACAATAAACGAACGTTTTTTTACTGTAATTTGTACATGCAATACTGACATTAAAAAAAGACCGTAAATTAGCAAAGTCAGTTACGATATTGTGAGATAGCGACTGTAAGATTCTTCGTATTTAAAAAAAGCCCCAGGGCATTTTAAACCTCACAACACTTTTACCGCAACAGAATCTTTCCAGCAACTGATACTTTCAGTTGCTAAGACATTGTATTGTAATTTATTTTTTGATCTGTTTGATTTATAACATAAATATACTTTTTCTATTCTAAGATTTAACAAAAATTGTAAATTTGTATACTTTGTTGAATGACTCTGAAAACCATGCTGTTCTCTTCTTGAGATTCCATGGAAACAAGGTCCATGCAGTATTCCCTGCAAATGTTTCGGGCATCTAACCAGTCAACCTTTTGGTTTTTGTGAGCAGGAACATGTCCACTGAAGAAGTAATTGTGTCCTCTGAAATTGAATTCTTTTGGTCCTGAAAACAAATTTGTTCTGTAGTAATTATTTAAATTTCTTAATCCATGTACAGTAAATAATGAAATAAATTAAGAGACTTATTTAGAGTTTGAGAAAAATGTTTAATTTAAAAAAATCAATGTTTCTATTAAAGCTGTATATGATTTTCAACATGTTCTAAACATGTTGAAAATCATATACAGCTTTAATAGAAAAAAATGTTGACAACAAAAAGGAAATACTTTTAAATGTTTAAATTCAAAAGAAAACTCCTTAAGCTTCTGACAATTAAAAGCATACACGTTTTGTGTTTAAGATGGGTATGAACATCCGTTTTAAGTGGATTAGTAATCAGTCGGATGTCATTATCTTATGTTTAAATGTCAGTGATCTTTGTTTTAATAGCAAATTGCTGCAATTGAATATGCGTTTTGCGCTCATAAGAAGCTAGGAAACAATTTCATATCACACTTATGCATGAGTGTGTATATATAGTAAACATGCATGATGTGTTGCATCGTTTCGAATAAATATCTTGCACTCAACTTACGTTACTATTACGAAATACATGTATTAATTTATCGTCGTACGGTGCACACATTATTCATGCAATTATATCGAAAAAGACACGTAACTGTTTACAATTCTTTTTATACTTTGTTCAACTTTGTTCTCATTGTTTAATTTATTAAATTAATGTTCAATACAATGAACAAAAATTATAAAAGTAAACTGCAACTTAAATTTTCTATTTCTTTTAATAAATTTTGTTTACAGTTTTAAAATTGCATTTTACACCAGTTACATAATTCACTTCTTTCACTGATATCATTTTATTAGTTTTTGGTATTATGAAGAAAAGATTTTTGTTTATAAGTTTAAAATTAAATTATGTAACCGTCTATTTAAATGTATATGCTTTTTGTAACTTTTTTTCAACAATTTCTTTTTCGTTTTTTATGATTTATATGAATATTTTTTTACATAATGCATTCATCATTCCAAATAATAAATTTTAATCAACTGTATTTTAAGTGTTCAAAAACAAATATAAAACCTGTAAAAAAAAGAGATTGACGTGCCATCATTGTGCAATCAAATTATCTCATCAATGGTCACTTGATGAGATAATTTACCATACGAGAAAGTTGTCGTATAGTGTTATATATGTATATATACATATATCGGTAGTTCTGAATGATTCGAAGATATATATCTGCACGAGTTTTAAGGAAATTGAGAGTAGAAAGTGAAGAGACTATGTGTACAACTCGATCAGATCGACAAATATGTTTTCAGCAATTGCGAATCTTTTCTCGACAAATTGTTCATAAAAAATTATATATTTATGCATATAAAACATTGCATGAATATAGATAACTTATTTAAAATGAATGCCAATAAATTGTTACATCAGTATTGTTATATAATATTTTTTGGAGAAGACAAAAAACAACTTGTATAATGTTTTTCTTTTCTTTTTCTATTAAGATTTGAATAGAAAATTTATTATCATTCCTTTGTATTGTTTAAAATATATTTGAAAAAATACTACGAAAATTGCATAATAAGTATCGATTACAAAAAAGGGAAGCAATTATCTTATAGTCAAACAGCACAATATATATTTATTTTATTTTATAATTAACAGATGACAAGTTAGTAAAAGCAAAATAAATTAATAACATTATTAATGAAAATTATCTTTACTCTTATATATATTTATGTAACATTTATGTAATTTCTTTTAATTTTGTTTAAAAAATATTATTTATTAATTCATGATATTTATACAATAATAACAACGTAATATTTTAGTCAGCATTTTCTATTCATTTAATTTGATTCTTTATTTACACTTTTCTAACATTAATTCAAAATAATTACTTAAGTTTTTTATCTTTTTTTAAGAGAATATAAGACTGACATTATTTTAAAATTGTATAGTGTTGAATAAAATAGGTTTTCTTAGATATAAAAAAAACCAAAAACAACAATGTTTGTAAGTTTTTACAGTGACAATTAAGATAAAGCTTCGACATGCTTAATTACTATTTTCATTATTAATGACAACTAAATCTTTGAAATAGCATTGAATCAATTTATGACTCATGAGGAGCACTAATTTAAATCGATTGCCCTCAAAAGGAATATTGAAATCTTACGTACAACATAATTAATTGATTAAAATTGATTTAATTTGTAACGGGTTTAGAGCACACTTAAATGTATTTCACTTTTATTATGCCTTCTTAATCAATAGAAGTGGTGTATAAGTAATTTTAAAACATTATTGTATTTTAATGTGGACATGAAATTAATTTTTAAATATAATATTTTTTGAAAAAATAGTAATGATAACGATAATTAAATCATTTTACACAAATCGTGAAATTCTATGAAAAAAATAATATATTTTAACCAAGTTCCCATTTTCTCTTATATAATAATGATTAAGAATTACACACGATTTCTTTACCCTTTAAGAAAATTACATGGTTCATTACGCGCTTGCAAAAACAATGCATTTATTATGCAGCTATAATTCTGCATAGAACACTTAGATCCAGTTTAATTTGTTCAAAAAAATGTGTATACCTTGGTGAATTAATATTTTTGTAAATAACCAATATAAAAATTAAAAACAAAGGTAATTATATGCACTATCGTGTACAATGTTATGTCGAAATGTTTATGTAACTGATTACTTTATTATAAATTTTCAGTGAAATATGAGTAATGATTCTATATATGAATGCACACATATGTCTTGTAACTTGATAACAATAGTTACGCTAAAAATCGCTATACATTAATTGATATAATCATCTTCCAGTGTAAGGCGGGCAATGATTTACTAGCATAAGGTGTTGTCATTTATTCTCACACTTTAAATAATACTTTAACAACGAACAAATAATTTTGTTAACACCAATACAAATTATTTATTAACGATAAAATTATTATTCTCACGATAAAAAAAATCCACTTCAGCTTATATAAATTTTTTTCTTCAAACTATTGACAAATTACTTTTAAATAAGTGATTAAATTTACATCACTTTTTGTAATAGTTGCAAACAATTCAATATATACTTATGAACACAGGTGATAAAGTGAAGTAAACGGTTATTTAATGTAGTTACTTTTCTCACTATTTTGGAAACTAATTTTGTTTGTCTTGCAAACTGCAGTTAAGTGAAACACTTTTCTTGAAAAAATAATAACAATAATTTAATGAGACATGGAACAATACTAGTCTTACAATACAGAAAACTTCTTTTTTGTTTTCAGTTTCATAATAAATTTTGAGTTTTTGTAATCAGCTTTATAATTCAATTATAAAACTGACAGAAAAATTTCTAAGTTATTATTCTAAATATTTTATATTGAATTTTGTTGTTGTTGTTGTTGTCAGAAAATTAGAAATCTCAAAGAACATGAAAGAAATAGTCTGACACTTGCTTATTATATGACAAGAGTTGATTATCCGCTGGCGATAATAATTAGAAGAACTCATCGGCGATGCTGCACGTGTAACAACGTAAAGTTGCACAAGCTTGACATTTTCAATTCGACGCAACGAGCCAACGGCCTTTGTGAGCTTCTTATCACGTCAATTGTACAGCCAACTTCTTACGACACATTTTCTGGTCAGCGAAAACTTTGTCTCAACACGAAAAGTCCTTAATAAAATGTTACACAAATTTATTCACACGTTCATTCTTATATAATGTTATACTTTAGAAAGAAAGAAGAAAAACAAAGATTTGGATAAAATTTGATGGAACCTAGCTATAAAAATAACTGCAACCTAAACATTCTGTCTAAAATTTTTAGCTAACAAACTAAAATATGCAAAGTTAATTTAATTTTTAAATTGTACCCAATCTTTTTATATTATATACATACATTTTGTAAAAATTTGTTGTTAAATTTGTTATATATTTTGTATACAAATATATGATTGTAAAAGTTAATATATGTATTAGTGCATCTTTTAGTTTGTCAAAGACTTATATATGTAACTTTAATGTTAAACGTCGAGGTCATTTTGCATTAATACAAGTTCAAAGATTTCTGAACTTTCTTTGTTGATACTGGTATAATTGCACGCGTTAAAACATATAGTACACGTCGACTGACTTTATGTAACTTGATGTTATAATCGATCGGTTGTTACATATTCCACAATGATGCATAATAGATACTTCCAAGGAATTTAACATCGTTATTACCGCAGTGTCCATACATTCAACTTTTTACATTTACATTAAATGATAATATATTGTAGTTTTCATTGCCCATTACACACAGCTATAAGTGATGATACTTATGAACAATCGATTAAAATCAATCGGTAAACCCGAATGCCACTAACGATCTCATCTGCCTAGAAAAATCCTTGTAAAATTGATTCATTCTGCTTTTATATTTAATTTTAGATTCAATGGCCATATAAAGGTAGCCTTGATTTATCGGTTGATAAAAAAATGACGTGCCTTTGTAAGAAGTGACAATGTAAAAGTAAACTAATGATATTAAATGCAAAAAAGTATGTCTTCAATTTGCTAAGATTTATTGCGACTTTTTTTAATTATAACTCCAACAGAGTCAATAAAAAAAGAAAAACGTGGAAAAACTTAGCTTAGAAATAAATTGAGACAAGTTTTGCCTGTAATGTTTAACTTATAATTATTTAATTTATAATTATTTATGTAAAAGTGTTGATGTTTATAACATTTATTAAAATGAGTTCAAAAAAAGTGTTCTCACTGTAACTGACATTTTTCAACACTTATAAGTATAGAATGAAATGTGAAAATGGTATTAAGTACGTTTTAGTTGATGTTGTTTTCATAATACAGACAAAAGTACATCGGAAAAAAAGATTGCAAATAGCAAAAGCAAGCGACTCCCACGGTTCATACGTTTCAAACCAACTCTCACGTTATTAAATAGCATGGAAATACGCTCATTTTGAGAATTACAACTGAGACATTAGTGCACGAGGTCATGACGCCTTGTCGTTGTTCTTGTAGAATTTGAACATCACACATTGTGTGTACGTATGTTAGATTTATATCTGAGTATCTAAAAGTATGTGTATGACGAGATAATGGTGCATGTAAATGTGTGTCTTCACGCTTAGAGGATTCATTCAGTTACTTACAAGGACTAATGTCCTCTGAGACGAACCGACAAATGAAAAAAAATCTAAAATTTTTAATTTCAGAATTCATGTTTAAAAATAGTTTTGAAGCAAGATGTTAAGTATTTTTTAATTTTAAACATGAATACATAGATTTTGTTAACTTAATAGAATTTTAATTAATAACAAATGGTAAATCAAAATATCTTGATCTTGATTGAGGTCAAAACAGTTCAGTAGTTAAACAAATTTTATAATCAAGTAAATGATTTCTAGTTGTTCAAGTATGATAATAATTTTATCTTCATTCTTACTAGCAAACAAATGGAATTTAAAATAGAATAATGAATAGATAAATTGCGGTTTTGCAAATTAAAAGAAAAATGAACATTAATTGCAACCATGAATCACAGTTAGTACGGCAAATTGCTGTATTTGTAGATCATTAAATAATGTACAGATACGATTTTTTATTTAATCAATTTTCTATAATCAATTACAATGATAAAAATCGTTTAAATATAAAAATACTTCGTGTATAATATACATCTATTCACGTTTGCTAAATCCTGAGAAAAGGTCATGATTAATCATAATTTTAAATTTTAGTGTCAAGCTCTAAAATTATTATATAATTCAAGAATTTTTGATTTTTTATGCTTCTTAGAATAAATGAGAATATCTGAGAGAAGTTTCAGTATTTTTTTTCTAAATATAAATTTTTGGTAACTTCGTGAATATTTATAGATTAAATATCAAAACCACTTTTCTAATACATAATTCAAATATCTTGAGAATCTATCTTGACGGAAGAGTTTCGATTTAGCATATTTTAATACGTGAAATATTTATGTATTTCACTTTGAAATTTGATAATAAAATGACATAACGTTTGCGACATTAATTATTTTCTAAATAACTGACTAAGTCATTAAAAGATTTAAATGAAACTTTTGTTTCTTTGGGGATAGCAGATTATTTTTCCAATGAAAAGTTTTTGTTAATAAATTAACTGCACAAAAATTTTTATATATTTAATATTTATAGTTAAAAATTGCAATTCGTTAAATTAACACTGCCTTATAAAGTTGATTGACGACATTACTTTCATTATAACATCAAAAACAATTTTTTTTTCTATTTTTTGTCATTCAGATTAATGACTAATTTCTCAGGTAATTGACAACAGTTTATGGATTACCTAATAGTTAAAAACCCGTGAGAACAAACTCCCATTAAAACCGCGTGTATAGGTCAGAACAGAAACCGCACCGAACATGAAACATTAATGGCATTTCAACTAACAATTTGAGCGCTTGTTCTGCGATTAGGGAAGTTGTTGCATTTAAAATTCACTTTTCACAGCTGGCGAATCACTATTTTTTGTTCTTCTTTTCAAAATTTAAAACTTAATTTATACTTTTGTTAAATGTGCAAAAGAAAAATGGTCAACCAACTTGTTTTCACCGTCGTTTTTTAAAGCCTTCATGTTTGACTTTGTTTTTTTTTTTTGCTCTCTTGTTAGCCCTATCCTTTCACTGTAAACACGGCGATCGAGAAAGTACCACATGTGAGTACGATACGAAGAAAGTTTGGGAAGTATATTTCTGTTAGATCGCGTGAGAAATAAATGATATGGAAATTTACTATAAAATCACTTATCTCAAAAAAAACTTACTTGAGCGAAATTATACATTTACAAAATTTGAAATCAAATTCGAAAGAAAATTTATTACTTCTTATTTGAATGTAAACTTTTTCCGCAAGCATAAATTTTAGTGAAAAAAGAAAACTGCAATTGAACATTTTGTTTTCACTTTTTTAAGCATATTCAAAAATCATTTGATTTTGAAGTATTAATTTAACATACTCATTTACAAGAATTTCATATACTTATTCCTGATAAATATAAGTTAAAGAGTATTTGTTTCAACATATCGTCTTTTTGCGCACTTTTTTGTGTAAATTATACAATAAAAAAATTAATTGTGCAAAAAAAAGAGGCAAAGTTTAGCTGCCGAAGTATGTGGTAATTTTTGAATACTTTATCAGTTATTTTACATACGTCGTGTCGAAGACATAATTCGTGTTAATAGGCGACTTGATATTATAACTTGTTCCAGAACTGAAGAATGGTGTAACGACAGCTAAAAGTATGCCGTTTCGTGTCTAGAATTACCTGGATTTTAAAATGTTTGATGACACAAAGCTTCATGAAATTATAATTTAAGAAGAATTTGTTGCTTTTTTTTCGAACGGGTTTACTTGTTGCGCAAAGATCTTCAATTTTTATTGTTTTTCCCCTGCTTATTTGTGTATATACGTATGTATATGTATATATATATATATACCCTATTTCATAATAGTGAAAAGATTTTTGCATACAAAATGCATGCGC
>JABFPM010003610.1:0-14086 GCA_022817325.1 Idris sp. 1 HC-2018 | reverse complement strand
AAGCCAATCATTTTAGATCAAAAGTGACTGGCTTTGTTTTGCCTCTCTATGAAAAAGATGCGAAAATGCAATGAAAATTTCAATTGGCCGTAAAATGGCCATTTTTCATGGAAAAACCTTATTTTTCATTTTGTTAAGAAAAAAATGAACTTTTAGAAACCATCATGAAAACCATAGATTGTGCGGCAAATTTTTCCCATACACCCATAGAAAGTTGGTAAAGCTTTCGTACCTAAAAATCTTTTTGTTTACAAGCTATTTGCATAATCTAAAAAAAAATTCAATTACGATGAAAATTACAGAAGTTACGACGGCTTGAAAGTGGCCTAAATTTTGATTTTAACTAGGTGGCCTTTTTTTCTGTCCAGTGTAGATTATAATTATGTACATTGTAAACTAAAAATTAAAAATAATAATGTAAAAGATTTAAATGCAAATAAAAATAAAATCTATGTAGAATTTTAATTTTTATATCAAGTCAAATATAAATATACACATTTCAAATTATGTATACTAAAATAATATTTTGAAATAAATTTATCTCAATTTTGATTAAAAATGTACTCAAATGATATTCTATAAATCACAGATTTATAAAAATAAAAAATTTCTATGAACGAAAACTGTATTATAAAACTCAACTATTGCTTTTTAATATACACCAATATAAAAATTGTACTTAAAAATGCACTTTATATAAAATCAGCAAGTGCACCACAGTTTAACAACAGATTTGTATTCTGAGCGTTGAAACCTATTCGTTTAGATGGATTATGGCTCTTTTAAAGATTTATTGTTACCAGAAAAATAAATTTCATAAAATACTTAAAATTGATAGTCAATATTTCTTGACTATCGGTGCTTTAAAAGAGGTCTTAAATACATTTTATTTTTGAACAGATACATCATAATATTTTATAAACATAAACAAACTGTGTTTAATGCTGAAAGATTGTTGCAATAATGTTGATCCATAATATTCTACATTAAAGATAATATTTATTAAATATATTTGAGAATTTTTTAATAAACATAAAACATTTTCTATTTCAATATGTTGTCGTATAATTTGCTGCAATTAATCCATAAAATCTGTAAATCTTTGTAAAAGTTTCTCTATAAAATCTTTACCAAAAGTTTGAATTAAACATTTCAATTTTGGATAAATTTAATCAATAAACAAAAATAATTGTTTATACATGAAATTATATTTTTTATTTGAATCAATGTTTTTTTCATTTTAAATAAAACTCTTTATCAACATTTAGATATTACTACTATTATTATATTATTTAATTTTTTTTTTTTTTGCAAATGTATATATTGTTCTTATGTAAAATGCATATACATTCGACTTTCCCTAATTCAAAATTTTACCTAATTCGAAATTTTTAATGGTCTTGTGAATTTCTTTTTAAAACCATTTTAAGGTGTTTCCTGCAGTAACTTAAAATAGTCAGATTTTCCTGTAATTTAGCTTGAATTTTTCATGAACGAATCATTATTTTTTATTCTGTATAAACCTGAACCCGATTAACTAAATAGAACTGGAGATATTCGATCCTGAAATTTAGAAAAATGGCATATATAGATATACAAGCCATGTCAATTTTGAATATTTGAAAATTAAATATTTCAAATTCTTAATAAACAAAGTTACTCAAATTTTGCTAAATGAAAAATCACAAATTAAAGAACACCCAAACAAATGTTTTACAAATTCTGACTTTTTTAAATAATTTTTTTGTTTGTAGCCAATATATTAAAAATATAAGTTCAACAACATTTTTAAATGATTTAATAATTAGTTTAAAATTATTTTATAGCAGATTTATATATTAAATATAAAAAGAAACCAATCAAATATAGATTTAAAAAGGTTATTTTGAGGTTAAGCTTTGAAAACACCTTAACCCGGGAGTGGTCGCACCCGTGATCATTTCCCCGCCCGTGTCGGTTTATCGTATTTTTTAATGAATTTTCTTATGGAACGGATATATTTAAGTTATAGGTAATTAAGCTTTGTTCAATTCCGCATCGAATGACATAACTCGATTTTTAATTCAAAAGTATCTGTTTATGTACCGATAGCTTGAAAATAACGTTGGTCGAAATGACAATAGCGCGTTCACTTACGTTATGGAATTTTTGTTTGCTACAGTTTAGATTCGTTCGTCGATAACTAATTAAAAATTATATTTTTTATAATACATAAAAATAATATTTATAAATAATTATTTAAAATATAATTATTTGTATTTATATGTATATTTTAACAAATCTGTCATAATAAAATAATTTTAACTAGTCTGTAACAGATTTTATTCATAAGAAAGTGATTTCCTATATTTTGTGTTTATTTATTTAAAAATATGTTTAAAATAAACAAAATATTAATAAAAATGATAAATTATCGATAAAACAATAATATTATACAAAGTATAAATAATGCATACAAAGTTAAAAATTATTGATTAAAACATTGTTACAATTTTCGGTCGAAATGACCAACGCGCGCCCACTCCTGGGTTAAAAAATCTCTTAGTTCGAAATATTTTTGTTTAATTCTTTTTTTTTTTTTTTAATTTTTCTTGAAAACTTTTTAACAACATTTTGAAATTGATATTTTTTTATAATTATTACTTAACGCCATTTATTAGATTATTTGTAATAATTATTTACATCGCTCCAGTGCACTAATTTTACATAATATATTTCATAAATAATATAAATAAATATATGAAATGTTCCGTTTCAGCCACTTATTGCTTTGGAAAAGTTTTTTGAGATAAAACATCCGCAAATCAGACAAGAGTCAAGAATATTTTTATTTGTAACAAATAGTTTAAAATCATGTTGTAATATGACAGTAGTATTATATAATTTTTTTTTTTTCTCCTATCGGATTAAAAAACTATTGAAATTGAATATTATATGCATTTGTGTCTTTATTTTTCACTATCTCTCTCTCTCTCTCTCTCTCTCTCTTTCTTTCTTTCTTTCTTATTCGAAATTCTCTCTAGTTCAATAATTTTTTCCAGTCCCTAAAATTTTGAATTAAAAAAAATCTACTGTATATTTAAAACATATTAACATAATAACAAAAATTGCGGAAAATCATAATAATTATAATGTCTAGTTTTATTTTTATTCATTCATGCATATTCTAAGTAAAATTTAGAATATAAAAAAGGTTTCAAATTAATTAAAGTACACTCAGACAAAAAATTGGTAACCTTTACTATAAAATTGTAGTTGGTTTTTTGGTCAACTTATCTCTAATTGAGTAATGTCAACTCGGAAATGTAGTAAACTTAATCATATGTGACAGCTACTGTATTTGATGGTTATAGAAGCAAAATTTTTGTTTGATACGCACCCGTAAATATGGAGACGTTAAATCGAACAATAAAAATATTATTCTATTTAATGAATGAATCTTCAGTGTATTAAAATTTATTAGTTATTATAATTCATTATTTTAAATCCATTACAAAGAATGATTTATATCTAATTGTAAACTATCACATTAGTGAAAAACTTTGTACGTTTTTCAACTGTTTTGATTTAGACAAATCATTTTTTCAGTCAGTTCTACTACATAAATTGAGTTGGCCATAAAACTGACTAGAAAATATAGTTAACATGAATATAGTCACATTAACGGATATTCTATATGTAATTACTATATTTTCACTTGTATTAACTATAAATACCTCAACCATGAACATATAGTTAATTTAACAACGCGATTTTTTCTGAGTGTATCTAATATAAGGATTGTTTAAATTTACACTACCAATTTTTTTTCATAATTAAAAATATAAACACTAAAAATATTCTTAAAAAAGGTTTGCACAAATTGTACGCAAAATATGTAACTATCATCCAACTAACATATTTAATAATAATTCAAATTATTTTTGTTCAAGATAATTGATATGCAAATAATTGTAAATTATTTGTTATTTCCATGTTAAAAGTTTGAAAAAATATTAAATGTGCAATTATGATCTTGTATTAAAATGTTAATACATTCTGCTATATGTGATAAACTAAACACTCCTTCAACATCGATTTGTATCATTTATATTGTCTGAGAATTTTATTTTAATAATTATTCACTCCAGAAGTCAAGAAATATTGGAAAAATTATAAATTCATAATTTTACTTTAGAATCAATAAATAAAAGCAAGCGAAAATATAACAGACAAGTTCTTGTATTAATTACTTTCTTTTAAAAAAGAGATTCAATTTTTATTGAATAATCTTTTCCTTTAGTTTTATTATTTCACTTAAATTGAGTTGTTAAATAAATTGAATATTCAATTTTAAAAAACACGATTTTCCATATAAGTATACAATGTTCAATAACGTAAAAGAAATAACAAAAAAAATGTGTCTGCTTTCATAATAAAGAAATACAATTTAAAGGAAATTACAACAAAACTAAAATAAATCATCTTACAATCAAAAAAATGTAATAAAGAGTTGATGGAAAATTATGTATTGCAAAAAATAGATGTGTGTGTATATATATATAAGACTGACAGCTGCGTTGTGAAACAGTGTATCTGGTTTTACTAAATTGAAAAAATCAATTTTGCTCTTAAATTATAAGGCTTTAATTAAAACCTGACGTACGCAAAAGTTAATATTTTCATATATATCGTCAAACAGAATCGCTTTGCACAAGCAAAAGCAACTTTACATCATTGTCAGCGAAAGTTTTAAAGTTTTGTAAACAGTTAGTACACAATTAATAAAGAACTTGTAAAAATATTAATAATAAATCTTGTAATTATAATAATTTCAACATTTGTAGAATTATTAATTAATGCTTATTTAAATATACAATATAGATAATTATTTGTCGTTGTTTAATTTGCGATGCAACTTTATTAATAAATTCAACTTTTACCATTACAAAATTATAACTATCATAATTTATTATTATTATTATTAAAATAAATAAATTCTAAAATAATATTTTCATCAATATTTGAAAATGTTATTTAAAATAAAATGACCAGTTTTCTCCCTTGTTTAGTGTTCTATTGAACAAATAAAAAAGTATTATTCAACTCGTCAAATGCAGTGAGCAATCATTATCTAATATATATTCAAATCGTAAAATGTCGAATGTTCCGTTGATCCATATAATCCAAATATGAAATACTAAAAGTAAAAAATATGCGATATGGCCACGTAAACCTTAGTTGATTTCTCCCTTTTTCAGTAATATTTAGTTCAATCACGTACCTTCTATAAAATTTACATTAAAAGAAGTAAAAAAGAAATCAATAGTCAGATAACACAAATAAAACATTTTTGCAACTCGTGTATTCTTGACTTTAAAAGATATGAAATGTTTATTCATTGATGTAAAACAGTTTGCATCGTTATTATTAATATTATTGAAATTGTAGAATAAAACATAAAGCACCATTTAAAGATATAATTTATGGAAATTATACATTTTTAATATAATATTATTTTAATTTTTAACTAATAAATACATTTTTAATAAACCAAAAAAATTTGGTTTATTTGAAAAATTATCTTTTAAAATTGCATTTAATATTTTTTATTGCTATTCCATTTTATGAATACTATTTTTTAATATAAATATTGCAAAAATGCTGCAGCAAATAACTGTGATTTTTTTTATTCGACATGCTAACTTATAATAGTTATTTGTTCTTCATATCGCGTTGCACGTTTTCTATCACGTTTCAATCGTTACATTGACTCCTGTTGACATACCTGCAGCTTCCAATGATTTAGTGAGAGTTCTGACACACCTTTCATTATATTCTCTGAATTTATAGATATTCAAAAATATAAATTAATAACAGTAAATTTTAATAATTAAAAATGATATAAAAAAGAGTATGGCTTAAAAAAATGCATACAATTTTTGTGTAAAAAATCAAAAAGATTTTGTCCTCTATATTACATAACAGATAGCAGCAAAATGGTAATAAAGAATCGACAAATATCCCAGATCGCAGTGTGTTCCAAATTTAGAGCAAATTGTCAGAAAATGAATTTTATTTTTTGCTGAAAGATTACAACTTTAAAACTAGCTGCATCTATATTTTGTCGCCACATTTGTTGGCATTGATTTATTTATTCTGCAATCAAAATTAAGGGTATACTTTTACTTAATTCAGTGTGTACTTTTGTTATATTAATTCAAATTAAAAAAAAATTATTTTATTAAGATTTAGAGATCACTCAAATCAATGATAGATGTTTTTATACTAAAAAATTTGGAAGTTCCATCACAATGTAAACAAATAGTGTGAATAATATCTTTTGAACAATATCTATTTTATGTAAAAAAAAATTTCGATCACAAATTCAATTAACATTTGATTGTAACATTGAGTAACATTCTATTAATGAGACTGTGTCAAACCTTATTTTAATATTGAAATAATAATTTCATTTTAAAGACAATATAATATTTGCATTAAATTTTAAATTATTATTTAAGCAGAAATCTACAAAGTCCAATATTAATTTTAAAATAAAAAAAAACCAACATGACTTATGCAGGAATCTGATCACATTCATAAAATCGTCAATACTTTTTAACTAATAATATAATAAATCATTTTAATACAGTTTTATAAAACATCAAATATCATTTGTCTAAGACCAGAGAAATTAAAAAAAAACTTAATCGATTAATTATTCAAAAAAGTGATATTGTTTAAACAAAGAATAAAAATATATAAAGATTAATCAGATTTGTGACTTTTGTTGATTATGACTTATGAATATAGTTTTATAGTAAATTTTATCAAAGATGAAATAATAATTTGATTATTACACATAAAATATATATTTTTGATACGTAAAATTAAGTTTAAGTTTATCTATAAATTATTATCATATTAAATTTTATTTATTTATTATTTAAAAAGTATTTTTGTTAATTTGTTGCTTCTCTTTGTAAGTAATTTAATAATTTGTATGCCTAATTTTTAAAATATAACAATACAACAAACTGGAGAAATATTTCTTTTATTATTAAATTTGATAATGCATACGTAAAATTTGAGTTATGTAACAAAACTAAGTAAATACAATCTTTGATATTTAAAAAAATCCATAAATTTCCCTTTAATTAAAATGCAAATTTAATCGTCTAGGCTCATTTTTTAAAACTTCACATGAGAAATGTTCATATTTGTTACATTAAAAAGCATTCAAACGATAAAAAACATTTCAACAGATTGATAAGGGTATTTTAGTATTTTAATAAAATTTATAATAGTTATTGATAAAATTTTATTTTTGATGCATCAATACTTAATAATTTACATTAATTTATCCAATTAGTTCTAATTAAAAGGCTATTAGTTTTACAAAATGATTTCATTTTTAAAGTTAATTCCAGAACTTTATTAATATATAATTAATTAATACTATAAAAATATTCATGTACACTAGATTATAAATAATGAATACGTTCAACATGTATGTACAGTTAAATTTGTTTTATATATTTTATATACATAACTGCGTTTAAACAGCTTTAAGTACAAAAGTTTATTTAATTGTCTTCATAATATAAATTATAAAATGTAGTCTTACTGATACAATAATTAGACTAACTCTCAATCTTTAATAAAAAGTCATCACTTTAATTTACATTGTCATAAACTCGTCCTTATCGCTTGTATGAGCTGAAAAGCTTAACGCAGTGTCAGTACTCGTTTCACTATTTCCTTCACCAAAAATCGGCTTTTTTGCAACGTCGTTCATTTCTCTCATTATACCTGCCATGTCATCTTCTGGGTCAATTATTTCCTGGTTACTACCAACAACATCAATTTCCATTCCTTGAACATCAACAGACGTTTCGGGGGCTTCGGATTTTTTCTCTTCAAACTGAAAAGACAACAAATTGAACTTTATTACATCAATGTTTAACTTTTGTGTAGTAACGAGTTTGGCATTTGTCTTTTCAGAATATGCCACTCATGCAGATATCTTAGAAACATCTACATTTAATTTATATAACGATTTTAAGCTAATTTTCTTTTGAACTATTATAGATAATATTTTTGATGAACTTACAACCATAGGTTGAATTTTCATTGAACTAGGAAGATTCAAATGAAAAACACAATTCGAATCAAATATAACAGGAATAGGTTCATGACATTCTATATCAGATCTTACAGCTCCACAGGCTTTGAACAAAACTTGATTTTGATCCTGCAAAAAAATTAATTTATAAGATTATTTTTATTATGTGTTTTATATATTTGCTACACTGAAAACAGGTTGGTAAAGCAGCTGACCTGCCGCAGTAAACCGTTCACCCAAATCTACCAAAAACTACGCGCTTACGATTTAGGCGACAAGATCGCCCGAAATCGGTGACTGGTTTGCCTAAAAAGTAAAAGATTTTTTCACGTGAGCTATTACGAGCGACTTTGTCGCCCAAATTGGGTGAGCTGTTCGCCCAAAACTGAAGTCGAAAAAGTCACCGTCTGGGGGGGACAACAGTTCCCCTAACTTATTTTCAGTGTAGGCATATTTGTTAGTCATAAAATAAATTATAAATTACTTTCAAAATATGTTTACGACAGTGCTTAGCTGCTGGTATTACTCTTTCACCACATTTTACACCGCCTTCCGTAAAAACGCATTTTTGAACAGATGGAGCTTTGTGATGAAATCCTTCAGTGGCCTGAAAGATTATTAAAATAATTATTCATATGTCACATCATTTAGATATGATTATTAAGTTTTAAATTTCCAAGACATATAAATAAGTAATTGTAAAAAAATTGTATTCGATATTATTTCTTGATAAAATATAGTGAAAATTGTTTACAATATTTTTTTTAAAATATCAGGTATAAAATATATCTTACTTGGGCACGCCTTTCTAAAGATTTTCTATACAAAATTGCTTCTTCACCGCAACGTTTGTGATATTTGTTCAAAGCTTTCAGTTTTTCATAAATCTTTCTTTCTTTAGCAGTTTCTTTTGGTTGATCGTGAATGCTACCTGAAAAAACAATCTGAATTAGATATATAAACATTTGCTTATATAAAAATGAAATTAATAATAGAATTGTATTAAACAAGTACTATGTCTAGAAAAAGCGTTGAGACACTTGCTTTTAAGAAGATAACAACATACATATTTAAATATGTTTGTGAAATATTACAAAAAAAATTTGGCAGATTACAGTTAAGATGTTCATCTTCCATTATTTTCTCCATTTTTCAAAAAATTATACTCAATAATTTTGCTTTAAACTTGCCCACAGTGGAAATTCAAATAATATGATACAATATGATTTCAATTCATTTATTTTTAAAAATGCTGAAGTCATAAAATTTAATTTGCAACTAAAATTTGTATACAATTGTATTATCAAGTAAATTAAGTGATTAAGTGAAATGAAAATGTACAGTAATTTAATCAAAAAGGTTTGAATAAATTGTAGACAAATTGAGTTTAAATAATATGAATAAATTAAAAGTTGTATTTAGTAAAATTGTAAAGTAAAAATATAAACGAAAAAAGTGATAACATAAATATGTAACTTAATTAAAATTGTTTCATATTAATTATGAAAACTAATTCACTGCTAAATCGAATTTTATTTTAAAACTTTTATCAAGAAAAATAAACTATATGTAAACATGTATCATTACTGAGTCTCAGTATATCCTCAATAATTCAAGTGTTCGTCTTGCAAAATAGTGATAACATTTTGTATGAAAAATTTGTGTACGACAAAAAACACTGTAAGTAGAATAACAGTATTCAATAATAATGATAACAAAAATTATTAATACAAAAAATTAAAAATAAAAATCAACATTAAAAAGTATTAAAATATTAAGTATTATTAAATAATCTGATTATTTACTAAAAGATTTAGATACTTTTATTATTCAATTTTAGCAAACACAAGTTTTTAATCTAATTTTATTCCGATATAGAACTCCTGAACATAAATTTTATTTTTTTGTGTAATTAATAATTTAATACTTACATAATAATTCTCTTTCTTTCTTGAGTGCAATATTATACTTCCGTCTTTTTTCCCGAAGCACGTATTGCAGTCTCTTGAATTGTTCTATGTACAATGATTGTAGTCTAATAAGTTTCTCTCGTGAAATATAAACTACTTCCTCGGCCGTGTAAATACCTGCATGCCTTAAAAAGTCAATGCTATTTTAACGAATAGTAAATTCTAACCTCAGCTTATTTGCTTTGAAGCAATACGTACTTAAAAAAATATTGTATGATACATTTATATTACAGTTTCTAGAAGCGTTTTAATTATTATATTTTAATTTAAAAGCATTCGAATATTTTCAACTGAAGAAGATATTTGTGAAATTTAAGATTAATAAAATTTAATACTTTTTATAATTTTATATGGTTAAATTAATTTTAAGTTGAATTAAGTTGAAATATTTACAGTCGACTCTCCCTAATCCGACTATTCCTTGCATAAGAGCTTGCCGGATTTGCGAAAATGCCGGATTACAGGAAGTGTAAATAATTTGATTAAAATTTAAATATATATTATGTTTTTTGTTTAATGTTTATATTTAATCATATTTTTATTAATAATCTCTTAATATTTATTAAAATGAATCAAAACATAACATTTTATATCATATATTTTCAATAAATTTATATTAATTCTTATTAAAAAGATTAAAGTTTTAAAAAATTAACATCTTATAAAACTATTCTTTAGGTATTCTTTTGAACATTTCGTCGATTTTGGATTGCTTTAATGTAAACTCATTATTTACATGTTCTATTATTTAACTAACATTATATCGGTAGGACATGTTTCGTTACAAAAGTAACGACATCTATCAATTTCGCGCTTAAATTTGAAAATTATAAGTATTTTAATGACATTCAACATTTTTATTTATGAAAAAAATCAATGAAAATTGAAAAATATATGAACAAAAAAAATAATGGTCGGATCTTTGCCAGATTATAGAGAAGCCGGATGATAGAAGACCGGATTAGGGAGAGTTGACTGTATATTTAAAAATCTTTAGAAGTAAAAACAAGTAGAACTTGTATTTAATTACCCAATTCATTGATTGAAGAAACTGAATACAAATGTATTTAGTTTAAATAACAAATTCAGAAGATTCTTATATTTAAAGCAAACATGAAAATAGCATGTAAAATAAAATAAGCAACCAAATATTAGTGAATAAATTAAAAACTAATAAAAAAATGTATTTACGATTTACAAACAAAAATTTTCTAATCCAACAAAAATTGGTTTTATTAAGCACTAGCACTAAGCATCTAGCAAATTATTTTCTTAAATTTGCAACATTTGAAAATTTATATTATCAAGTTTTAATTCTCTTCTATCTTAATAATTTACAAATTTAAGAAATAAGACACTACTTGAAAAAGGAAGACCAATGCAAGAAAAATCGATTTTTTCTGGAAACTTACATGTTTATTTTAATAATATATTGAGAGTATAATTTGCAAATTAATAACACCTACTTCAATCATTTTTTCTGCTGCTGAAAAGTTTTTTTTAATTCTAATTAATTCTATATTCAATATTGCATGAAAAAAATTTATACAAAAGTTGATGAAAATTATAATGTTCATCAAAAAATGTTAGCTATCTAAACTATAGCTATTATGAATTAGTGTATGCCATACACTAATAAATTTTTAATATTTATAGAATATTCAACTTTTTTAATTGATTTTAAACATCAAATTTTGAGCAAGCTTATTATACCTAAATTTATTTATTTTATTCTTTTTAAATTTAATAATAAACTTAGAAAACATTAATAAGCATTAAATAAAATTGTTTTTCTTTAATGAAACAAATTTTCAGATAATATTTATAAAATCAAGCTTAAAAATTAAAAATTACATTCAGTAATTAAAAAAAATTCCTCTCTGGACAAAATAAAGTCACTTACAATCTTAAAATATTTGTAAACTATATTTAAATGTCTAAGAAAAACGTGATTATTAATTTAACTGAATATAAAATGTCGGCACTATTAATTTCTACTTTACTGTTAAAAACTTGAAATAATGCTTAAAGCTTTACTAATATATAAGTTTGAAACAAAATATACAGTAGTACAATAATATAACGTTTCAAACTATTTGAATCGATATATTGTCAACTTTCAACAATATTTTATATATATTTTATCCAGTCCAAACATTAAACCCAAAATTCTTTCATAGAATTTTTGAATTTAATCTATGAAATATTATGGTTGAGATGTTAGTTACATGCAGCAATCCCAAAGACAATTAATGTTCATAAGTCTGTTGATACATCAGAGAGCATTTTTCTAAGTAAAGCAACAAGGCTTGTTATTTACTAAAAACCAAAAGTTATGATAACACAAATTTTTCATGCAAAGGCCAAACAAAATTCTACGTCATTACTAACTTCAGTGGATCTTCTTGGGCATCATGAACACTTTCGTTATCGCTGTCATCTAAATACGTAGTTTTGATTGTGTCCGTAACAACAGTTGCATCCACATCGCTATCTGAAGAACTAGCATAATCTAAAATGTCACTCTGACTAGCGTTTACTTTGAGTGCATCCAATTGTTCTAAAAATATGACAAAGTATATTTTAATTTTTTTTTTAAATGTACACAAGAATTCATCAGAAAGATGTCTGTTAATCATTTAAATCAAATAATACTTACTAAAAGGATCTATAGTTTCTGTACTTTCTTTGTCTTGATTAAAGACTTCATTTGTTTGACTTTTAGCATAATGTTTGAGATTGAGTAACAAAACTTCAGGTGTTTGAGGTAAAGTATGTTTTGAAGCAGATCTAACTCTGGCAATTTGAGCTTTTCTAGCATGTTCTGCACAGTACCTAGAATAAAAAAAAGCTTTTTAAATTATTATATTCAAAAATTCTGCTGAACAAACTTCGAAGTTTCTTTATAAAAATTATTATTTAATCAAAGTTAAAAAAATGAATTTGCCAGCAAAAACTTGATAATTCTTACGAAAAGTCCCTTTTGTCCAACCGCGGTGCTGCATTTTGACATTTTCGTCCGTTTGTATTGTATACAAAACCACATTGTTTGAAAGGAGCATTAGGATCTTCAAGTATATGTTTCATACAATACGAATATCCTTCTAAACAAGTTTTTGAACATTCGTAGGTGGTGTAAGAACAAAGAGGAGGCTCTTTAGAGCGTTTTGTAAAACTAGTAGAAGTCATTTTAGGTGTTCTTATCATTTTATATCTGAAAAAGAAATAATTTATTAGTTTTTAATTAAATAATACGATATTTTAATATCTGATATTATTATGCAACACATAACTCTTTTTATTTGTTTCAATTTTATCACTTCGTAATTGAATTGTCACTTTTGAGACAAAAGTTTAAACTAAATGTAAATATAATTTTGTCTTTTATGCATACAATATTAAATTAAATGGTACTACGATGCTAAAAGAAATTAGGTTAGGATACAGTGCGTGCGATGCTGTGAGTCAAAGGTATCAAAAACATTTTTAGAGCTTCACATAGTTACCAAGCGTTTAACGAAATGCAAACTGCAACGTATTTCAAATTGTTAATAATAAAATGTATTCAATTCTGCAGTAACTTAATAATATAATTATTGTAAAAGCAATTTCAAATATTATATAAAATTCAATTTATAATTTAGAAAAACAATTTTCAATTAAATTATAATTTAATTTTAATTAATATTTTTGATTTATACAAAAATGTTGAAAAAGTTTCGGACTAATTTGATTAATGTGAACAATTTAACATAAATAATTTATGCAATAAAAATTAAATTAAATTGTATTTTTAAATGTTTTAATGTATTGGCAACATAATTTATTTTAAATACAGATCATCAGAGCGTCCATTCAAGACATTGAGAAGTTGGCTGCGAAATAAGAATAATTCGATACTTATGACATTTCAATTTGACAGGTCAACATTCAAATTGTTCTAACTTTTTCTAAAAGTGTATAACAATAACAAATATTTGACATATGATTTTTCATTGAAAACAATAAG
>JABFPM010003609.1:0-14086 GCA_022817325.1 Idris sp. 1 HC-2018 | reverse complement strand
TCGTTATTTTTCTTTTATTTATATAAAAAGCTTACGTTCCTCAAAATTCGTTCTACATTTTAAAACCCGCCAAAAGATTAATAAAACACTAACAAAAATAAATCATTATTTATTTTGTATTGTTAATTTAAAAGAAGTTTTTATTTTATCTGTGGCTTAGTAAAAGAACGACTTGAGTCCATTTGTTGACATTTCGAAATATGACAAGTTGAATGTATATTAATGAAATACTTAAAGTTGATTCATTTAAATATTTGCTCTATAATGTAAATTTTTCATGTTATTAATAAAATTTATCGGCATTAACTGTTTAAATGTTTCACTGCAGCATTAATTAGTTATTTTTCTGGCAAAAAGCACATCTTTAAACTAATTAATTATACAACATTTAATTTTTTTGCAAAAAAACATTATATAAATTAAAAATAATAGTTCTAAATAAAAAAAATAAATTAAATAAAACAAAATAATGATATAATATTTTTTTTTAGTTTTGACAAAAAAAAATTGAACTTAAGTTGTTTTTTTAATGAGCCACAAATATTATAAAACAAAATTACTTTACTAAAAATGTTATACACACATTATTAAACTCTGACATCTAGTTTTCTTACACAAATGTAATTTAAAACGTTTGACAACAAAATTTTCTTTAAAATTTATGTACACTTTATATACTTTAAATTTATTAATTATTTTTATTTTGTTAATTTTCTTTGACCAGAAATAGAGAAGTGTTTAATTTTTAAAGAAACAACAAAATATTTATAATGATACATAAAAAAAATTTGACATTAAAAAAAATGTTCGTACATAGTAATGCTTTAATCTTAGTAAGATTTTTTTTTTTTAATTTTGTTATTAAACAACATAAGTAATATAGTTATGTCAGCTTAATAAGTGCGAAAGAGATAGAATTAATAAAGTTTGCATGCTAATGAGAAAGACAACCTGAGAACGATGAATAATAGTTATTTCTTCCAATTCGCGGTACACAAAATACAACATTTGTTAATATTTTCTTTCTATAAATTATCTATATATTTATCTTAATATAAACTCCTATTTTTTTAATTGAAATTTTACATATAATACAAATTTGTTAGGGTGTAATCATTTACGTAACATGTAATGAGATTAAGTATTCAATGTATATTTATTTTAAAGTTGGTTTTATGTAGTAACTTTTCATATCAAAACTGCATTTCATTATAATTATTAAAACTAATTTTATATCATCAGACTAGACGAGTTTATCCATTTTTTAGGTTTTTTTTTAATTTTCGAGTATTAAATAAATGTATAGCAAAATCAAAAAAAATCATTAGGTGAAATTTATTTGTCATCTATTTCTCTCTGTAGCTGTAAAAAATATTGATAATTTTATTTTTGCGAAATACTAATTTAAATAATTATATTTTACTTTAATTTACTCTTTTTTTTTAATTTCATTATTATAAAACACGATAAATTTATATCCGTTGTTGTTAATAGTAAAACGAAATTAATAATTTTATTTTATTAACAGTTATTTAACTTTTGATTATTATTATAGAACACATTATTTCATCAACTGTAAATATATTTATGTAAAAGTAAACATTTACTCTTATGTAATGAAAATGATAATTTTAATTAAAGTGATTTTAAATCTCCGTTTTTAATCTATTTCAAAGCAATATGATAAACAAAAATAATTATTAAGTATTAATTAGAAATTAGTATACGTTAACTAAAATTATTTTAAAAAAGCCCAATATTTTGCTCTATTAGAATTAAACTTTATGCAGAGTGAATACACTTTCCCCACGAATTCTTAACTTTTTTTACAGCGAAAAAATTTGAATATTATTAATTGCTTTGGTCTCAAATTCATGAAATGTTATTTTCAGAAATGTCCACATCATTATAAAAATATAAATAGCAATATCAAAAATATGTTCATGAAAGTCCAACTAAAAGTTATCGAAGTATAAATTAAAAGCACTAGAAATTAGTTCCCACAAGTAGCAGATAATAACTTCACATAAATAAAAAAGAATTAAACTATTGCAGATCTATTTTTTTTTCCTAGCCTAGAAAAGAATTTTGTAGATACGACGATGTACAGTTCAGTATAAATCTATTTATAACCTCAGAATTTACTTTTAATTCACTCTAATAGCGATTAATAATTACAGAAAAAAATTATTTTCCATATTTCAGTTTTTTATTGAACGAAATGATTTATGATCATCTAATTTTGCATGTTTTTTTAAAAGTAAATATAGCAGCTGTTCATTAAATATTGATTTTTGCCGCTTGTTCGCTGACTTGTATAATAATTATAAGAAAAATGTTCTTTTTACAATGCTAATTTATTGAAATTTTTCTTCACAGATGACGAAGGTATAGCCGAATCTGGGATGTAATCGAGATCTACGAAGATAGAATTAAAGCAATAAACGACGCCAAGAACAATTTACAACAAAAATGTAATGAAACTTCATACGACTCATTATAATAATATAAATTACATAATCTTTTCAAAGCAATCGCACTTACTGTATAAATAGGTATAAAATGTAAATTATTTATAAATATTATTTTAAAGCATGAACTACGACGATCAAGTATAAAAATATTAATCGATTGAAAACGTAAATTCCAATACGTTGCTTAATTGTGATACAAGCGAATGTATAATGAACAAATGTTGTATTCGTATTTCAAAGTGTCAAACTTTTGTTGACTCGTTTATTTTTATCTATTTTTTTTGGAATGTATATAAATGTTCTTTAATATTACATTTTCGTGCAATCCAGCATAACCGTAACTGTAAAAATGTTTGTCGTACATAATTTAAAGTTGTTTTTATGACAAATTAATTCTATTGTAATTTGTAGATATTCCAAAAAATTTAAGTTAACATAACATTCTAAATAATACGAGTTCATGGATCTTAAACGAATAAAACAAGAGAACCTACATAGTTTTGCGAAAATCAATTATAAAATTTTCGCTCAATATTATCACAATGTGTCAAAATTTTAAAGTTACATTTATATAATATTATATTTTGAATTAAATATAAGTCAATCTAAAGAATCTTTTTGAATATAAACATAAATCCAATCATGCTGAAGCTGTTTTGTTGTTCTTATACAAAATATTTATTGTAAAATTTTGGGCCTACGATATTTTATTATACTCGTTCGATAACTGAATTTAATTACACATTAGTGTATTACATACACTGTTGCGGGCGAGTAAAAATGAGGGTTTTCAGGCGGAAATTCCTGGGACGAGATTTTCTTGGAAATTTCCATGTATTCCTTCTCATTTTTTGTGTTAAAACCAAATGAATAACTTTTGTAATATGAATTCTTTTAAATAAGTAGACCTCAATATTATCTTTTTAGTACAAATAACTGTTTTTATTTTTATTGTAAAGAATTTCCCGCGAAGTTTATCTTTTTTCCGCTTTTTGGGAAGCTTCATTACCCGACAACTCTTTTTGATAATGCAATTTTTGATATTAATATGTACACACATTTATAGCTGGTAATAATCTTCCGTCCACGTGCCGTAATACTTAGCATAAGAAATTTATATGTGATTGAATGAAATGTACTTATCAGCGAAAGAATCTCAATAATTTTTGTATAGATTTTTAATTAACTGCAAATTTGTTGTTTTACTTAAAGAGATATTATATAAAGTATGCAATGATAGATTTTTTTATTACAATAAAATAAAATATATTTTGAGATTTAATATGTTATAGCAGCTTTTGAATTCTTTCAATTTTGGACTTATTTTACAACAATATTTTTATAAAATAAAGATTGAATTTAAAAATGTAGCATGCTAAATCTCAATTTTAAGGTTTCAATTATTTCAATATTTTTAAATTACATTATTATTTATTTTCTCTGTATGAATATGAAAGTATACTTTTTGCATGATTGAAAGGCAGGATTCGGCATATAAATATAGGAATATAACGTATCGGCATCTTCCACTAGATACGTATTTAAAATATATTATTGCTTCATTGTAAAATGTATTTTCTTACAAATCTCTATGTAACATGCCAATGTGGTGCATAACTTGAAAAAGAAATGTGCAACTATTTATTCTAGTAGTCTTCCATTGTAATTGTCATTTTTTGCCAAAATTTGATTATTATATAAAAAAAAGTTATTTGTTAATAACAACTTGTTATTGGAGTGTACATTTTTTATTGCACATATTATAAAATTTGTATACGATTACATTTAATATTTTGGAAGAATATTTACGTTTGCCTTAATTTTTTTAATAAACTTGCAAGTATTTTTTATACTATACTATGCTTTTTGCATATCAAAAGATAAATATTGTTTCTTCAAGTGTACAATGCATATCACTTTTTTTCAAGACAAGCACCATTTTTCACTCGATATAAAAAAAATTTTGAAATTATCAAAATTCATATTTTGTATTTAAAATATCAAATGGATGTTGACCAATTACAATGTAATGCTAAAGCAAGCTTTTTATAATGTTGCGAAATGTTTTTGCCACATTAGGGGTTTTAAAAACTGTTGCATGCTAAATTTGCTTATCAAGTGTGATAATCCAAATAGTGGAAGCAATGCTCAATATAAGAAATATTTTCATAAGGTTGCAATTATTTTATAAATGAAATGACGCTTTTAAATAATTGAAGATGTACATTTTCAATGAAAATACACATTTTATTGTGAACAATATTGAAGTTTGAAAAAAGCTTTTCTTATTATAAGATAAGTATGTAATATAATAGTATATGGTGAAGAGTCTCGTTAAGATATATGTTTTAAAAATTAGTATTTTTAAGTTTGAATCTTGTTATAAATATATGGTTTCGATGAACTAATGACTGTAAAATTTTGACAACTTTAGAATTAAAAATCAAAAAGAAATTTTTTGTTTTTAAATAAAGTTATTAAATAATTAGACTTTTAATATTGAACGAAAAACTTTATGCTGGGCAAAAAGTTTAAAATAGACCCTTTTTTTTAATATTTATAACATCAGGAATTGCATGAAAGCTTATCGAAAAAAAATATATATTTTTATTTGACTTACAAGATTTTTAAATTCCAGTACATACAATATTAAAAGATTTTAATGTATCTATATCAACTTATCAAATAAACTCCTTAAACAATATTTGCAGCTAAGAGGCAAACAACAATAATATTGTTGAAAAAAATAATAATAATAATTTTATATTTTATGTATCATCTTTTATTAACCATTTTTATTGAATTTCACTTAACTTAACTTGATTTGGTGAAAACTAATATATATATATATATATATATATATATACATATGACATAGGATATGAGATATAATTATTTCAGAAAAGAAATTACCTGTTTTTGTATACATAAATTTGCCTTTTAGCCACAGATATAGTATAAATGACCAATATAATGTTAAATAATTTATTACAATTAAAACCAAAATTTGAATCTCATTACAAACGTTATGTTGAAATTTAATTTCTAATTCAAAATTCGAAATTTCGGATGCAATAATATGCTAAGTATATAAGGATTTCCATGTAACTTAGCATGTTATTACATCCGAGGCTTTAATTGAATAAAACATATTTTACATATAGAATAAAAGAAAGATTATTTCTTAACTATTTACACTCAATGAATTGTACTATCAATTTAATCAAAACTTCAAAGTTGTTGCTATTAAAAACAAACTTGTTATACTTAATCTGCAGAATGATGATAAATTAATATTGACACGTTTTACGAGCTTTTATAATTTATAATGACCAGAATTTATAATGGTATATTTGACATTTGAGCCATTTTCTCATATAAGAGTGGGAACAAATTAATTTTCAGATTGATTGAATGTTATTGTATTTTTACATACCAACACTTTATAGGCGAAAGAAATGATTGTTTTTTACAATTAAATTTTAACGATATAACTAATAATATGAAACATAATGAAATTTCACATTAAAATTGAATCCATAACTCCTAAAAACTATTAAAACTTATACAAAATTCAGTTATTATTTGAGAGAATAGCTCAATCTTTATTTGTAATTAATTATTAATATATTGTTAGAACCAAACGTACTCTTTGAAATGTAAAATCTGATATTTGATATATATGTATGTATCATATTGTACCATTAATTTAATAATTGATTTTTATTGCCGTGCATAAAAATGAAAGAACTGAAAACTTGTTTGAAAAACATTTTGAAACCTAAATAGTATATCATTTTTGTGTGAAACGTTATTTGTTGTACAAAATAAAATTGCGCTTTCGATAAAAATAATTATACAGGTACCTATACACCATTAAAAACAATCGCAAATATATCCATAATCCAACGCCGCATGCGTTATTTGTATATACACCATCGTATGTATAAAAGATAATTTTTTTCCATTATTTTTATTATTATATAAGTACTTTTATTTGATGTTACGTTTGTATGGATTACATTTACCCTGCGTTGAACTCAAATGTAGTTTTTAAGAAGAAATTCGTGATTACACTTGAATCTTGTTAAGTTAGTTTTGTTGGTTTATATGCGATATCAGTATGCAACTTCCAACAGTATAACAATTTTTTTTCACACGTTTATGCAGAGCTTTTATATTGTTTAAATGATTTCAGAAAAATATAATATTTTATTTAATACCCTAAATATTTCTTTCTTAACTCCTTAATATAATTATTATTTTGATTAACATCAAAGTTGAAGAATTATTATTTAACAACTCTGAATCATGTAATTCCACAAAGTACTGTAGTTTAAAACATTATATCTTGAGCAAATTTTTTTTTCTTCAAGAATAATCTCTCATGTGTTAATAATTAAGAATGTAAGTTAGATTATGAGTGTGCTTATAACTACTATATTACGAATACTCCAAGTGCATCGAACAATGACCACAACACCGTACGACAGTCCCAGCGAACTTGAACATAAAATATTTTTTTATACGTAAAATTAATAAAGCAGTAGAAGAATAAGACTGCAATTTTGTAACTCTTACGATTTTCAAAATTCAATCATTAAAATTGTAATAATTAATTTAAACAAAGTTTAATATAATTACAAACAAATATTTAATTTATTTAAAAGATTAAAAAAAAGTTTTTCATGCATGAAACAATAGTAATGGTAACAAATACACTTGTTGCATTATCGTATTTATCAAAACGTTCTTATACTAACATCTTGAAGTAATTGAAGTTCACATAACCACCTCTGTTGACACGTTCCAAGTCCCGTACACTTCCCGAGATACCATGTCGGCTTAACCAATTAAGGACCTTAGCTCAACGCAATCAAGGCTCTTGGTGTCTACGTGCACTCCTGCATAGAATTACAGAATATTTGCGTTCAACTTCTTACACGCTCAGAAATTTTCACACGTTGTACGTACGAAGCTTCAGTTTTAAACTTCTTTTTTAATTCCGCATAATACTCTTTTCAAATAAAATACATTTTTCAACATTATATATATTTAATATGATTATTTATCTTCTGCACAGCTTTTATTATTTCATTTATAATAAACTTACAATAATTTTGTAACAAATTAATTAACCATTTTTTCCTTTTTATATAAAACTTGTACATTTTATTTATACAAATTTTTAATAATCATTGGATTTTAATTACATAAATTATTATATTTTAATTAAATATAAATTGTACAAGTTTGAAAAATTGTACAATCGAAAATTAAAAGCAACTTCCAACACAATTTAAATGTAAAAATTTTATTTGCTATATAAAAAACAAGGTGCAAGGAACTGAGCTTTGAATACAACATTGTCTACGTGGCCTTTCTTGACGTTCGTTTATAAGTACCTGCACACTGTCTTGGTATTAGTTCATGACCTATATTGGCTCCACAGGACCCATTCCACCTGTCTAATTTTCAAGGCCATATTTTCGTTGAAAGTATTCGAAAGGAAGTACTTTGCTTCTTAATTTATTTATACAATTTGTTACCTTTGGTTATAATAGTATTTTTTTTTAAATTGCTAAAATACAAAGTTGTTTTTTGAACATTTGAACAAGCACATTTATGTAAAGTATTTTTACTGAATTTTTAATTTTTGTTCAAATTTTGCACGCTCATCTTCAGCGTTTGCATAATTCTTTGAAACTTAAATTAATAAGAAATATTTGAACTGTGAAGTATGGTGGCTGAAAAGAATTAATTATTTTCCTTGACATTCGTTGGTGTTAGACAAACCATATAATTTTGTATAAAGTCATTCTATTCAGGGAAAGTGAAACTCGTTCCGATTTCAGGTGAGTCCCTTCAAAGTTTCCTTAACTGAAAAGTTGCTATAACGGTCGTTGCGTAACATAACAACGAAGAAATAAGAAAGTTTTTTAATCCATTACATTAGTCTTTGTTCGGATGAACAAGTTGCTGGTCGATGATCTCTTGACCGAGAACTTGAGTGTTGAACTTGAACAATTTATTCTTGTTAACAAAATATAAATCATTATGAAACGTCTGTTTCTCTATGCAATCACGTGATTTATTCATTTTCAATCGCTTAATATTATTTTATAAATTATGCTAATTTTTGCGCACTGTGAGTGAACACTTAATGGAGTGTTCAAACTTAAAAAGTTGATTTGAAAAAAAGAAAATTTGTTGAAAATTTAAATTCTTGATTATAATCAAATTTCTTTTTAAAATGTGTTTTCACATTTTCAAATTGAATTTTCAAATCATTAAAATTCTAAAAAAGACAAATTATGAAGAAAGAATTAATATCAAAATACATCATGTGGAGTTAAACATGAATTTTAATCTATAAAATTTCGGAATTATTAGTAATTCCGGCCTAAAAGTAAAAACTTTTAATATTAATTTATAAAAAGCTTAATTATTGTAAATAATTGTTAGTCTTGTTATTTTTGTATATACATTTTTTGTATTTTATATTTCTATAAAGTGTAAATTAATATACATTTTCCAATGCTTTTAAAAGTCATTCTGTGAACGAAGCTTTAATCTCCTGTACCTTTAAATTTGAAAAAAATATGCAAACTTATAATGGAACGGTCAAAAGAATTTTAAACCTGCCAACATATTTTTACACTAACTTCATTTAAGTTGTATTTTTTTCAGATTCCATTTTTTCATCTTCTTTTCTAAACTGTTTAATTTATTATAAATACCGAAAAATATTTATGTATTTATTTTTTGACGATTTAAATAAAAAACCCTAGCAAATGAAAACTTAAAGTTATCTGTAGAAAATATTTGTAACAAATATTCTCTTTATTTTTAAACGCACTTAGACAATTTGCTAGTTTATAATAATTGTTAAATAAACAAAGTAACTAAATCCGTTCAACGCGAGTTCAAAGTATCTATAACATTCTACAAGATGGCATAACGTAATAGCATAAACACGGAAGTGTTTGAAATATTAGTAGAAGAGCTGAAATTTTCACCTTACAAATTTTCAAACTATATATTTTTTGTAACTAATTCATTATTAATACAAACAGTTTTTATTTTTATTTATAAAACTGCTTGGAATTCAAAAGAAGATGTTTTTTTATTTTAATTAATAAAATATTAATGTTAACATGTACAAAAATGTAAAATAATAAATATAATATAGCAACTAATTTTGCAAATACTAAATTCTTTTCGAATCAACATCCAAAACCTTACGGCGCCAACGACCCAGATTCAGGCTAGTGATCTCGGCAACCGGTGACGCAACGATGAGACCCCTTCCTTCAACTATATATGAATGTTCCTCTTGAGAATTACATAGGAATACTGAAGGTCAATGGAAGGAGAAAAAAGTGCAATATAAATGAACAAAAAAAGTTTATTTTTATTTATAAAATATTACAAAGTTGTTTGCTTTATTAAAATAAGTAGTTTACAATTCTTATGGCAAAGTTCACACAAATTCCATCTTTTTATTCAAAACCGCGTTTAAATGTGCTTTTTAAATATTGTAAAGCGTATTATTTTTGTATATATAATAACTTTAAAAAAATATTAATAAAACTATATACATATCAATATCTTACATAAACAGTTTTTGATGTTTCAATTTTAAAAATGTTTAATACATTCAATAGTTAAACTTAATTTTAACCACAAACTTGAGATTTTTTTTTTTTTTTTTTTTTTTAGATCAGTCTCTTTCATTTTAATAAGAATGCATATAAAAACCACATAGCCTGTATATAGCATGTGTGTATTTTGAAAAGGACATTGAAACGTTAAAGGCCTTTGGGACGATTCAAAAGTGAGGATCAGGTGTACTTTGTTGAAAATAATTTTTTTGGTCCAAAAAAGGTTCGACAGTTATTCAATCGGAACAAATATATGTTTTTTTGCTTGCCCAATTTTATTTAAAAATGAAACGTGACATTTTCACCATTTCGGTTCAATGCCTTGATAAATCAACATTTCATAACTCCAAATTTATAACTACGTATACAGAATTTATTATGTCCAACCTCACTTTGTAGGGTTTATTTTTATAGAAATCGTAAATCGTCAACAGTGCACCTATAAGACTTTATTATTATTGTTTTATTATTTTATACCTGATTAAATTTATTTATCGAATTAAATTAGCATATTTTTCAATACCATCAACTGCATTTATTATCAGAGAAAAGATTTTATCTGAAAAGTCTCTTGTCATGTAAATTCTTTTCCAAATAAATTTTACTTGTTTCGAAATATAACTTTTCAATATAAACTCATTCATTTTCTGATTAAATATTCAAACTAACAAAATTAATATTCAACTCAGATGATTTGAAAATTGGCTTTTTGATTTAAAAGGTCTAAACTATACATGTATTTGGTTTTTAAAAAATCTTCAGAAAATACAAAATAAGCGTAACACAATTGCGTAAACAAAGCGCGATTAATTAAATTTAATTTTGCGCTTCTGGTTGAAATTTCTTCCGTGATAAGTCATAGTTAAGAAATAGCTACGCACAATTTTACACGTGTGTGTAGTAACGTGTAGCGAAGCCAAGGTAAGGACATGCTCTTCACCTCGTCTCGCCACCGAGAGTGGGTTCATTGGACGCCGACGGCCGCAAATTTACCGTTAGGTAGTCTTCTTGGCAAAACCCTACAGCGAGCGCAGGGGAAGAGCCTGCGTTCCTTCTTCGGATTCCACGCGACGCCCGTGTCATCGCTGGGTTTCGCTATTCGAGCCGGAAGAGAAGCCAAGCGTAAACGTTGCGCTTCGCCGCGAACCAGAATCCGTCAACAATCGCGCAAAAGATCTTACCATGGTCAAGGTGACAGTAACAATCTTCGCGATAGAAAAAAAAAAAAAAAATCTATTGCAAAATCTAGCCGAAAAATGTGCAAATGTTGTTATTTCATTGCCCCGATTTTGCAGGAACATTGCATTCAATGTTTAAAACATAAAACACTAAAATATTACAATTCAGAAAATTTAAGGGATTCAAGAAAAATGATTAAGTATATGATATAGTTATGGAAAGTTTTTGGGACTTAAGTTAAAATTTCTTGGCCTTTTTTATGTTTTGAAAGAATAAGGTAACAAAAAAAGAAGAAGACATTAATGAATCACACGTTATATGTGTGTACACTGTAGAGACTTTAATGCCCGACCTTTTGAAGAAAAGATATTATGCGCACCAATTCCAGTCGGCATGAATGTAAGCGAACAATCGAAGATTGAAAAAAAGATACGTAAAATACTAATGAATGTCCTAAAATTTTGCAGACGCTAATGTACAAACAGAGAGACACACTTTTCTTAACGAATATTTTGTTGGGATAGTGACTCATGACGTGGTTTTTCGAGTACATATACATATATTTTTGGGTACAAAACGCATTCGTTTTTTTCAATTTGACAGAATGTCATGAAAAACAAACATGCTTAATAACTTTGCTTGTTTACTGTTAAATGTAATATAAGTTCTTTTTTTCTAAATAAAAGTTAAAAACTATTTTGTTTACAGAACAAAACATTTTAGATGAGTTTTGAACAAAATTGAACAACTTGTTGGATTAATTGAAATTTTTTTACTTTCAAGAAAAAATGAAATAAAATATTTTTAATTTCACTCTGGAATATAATTAAGTGAACTGAATGTGAAATAATTGTGATGAAAGAAAAAAAGAAGAAGAAGAGAAAAAAAAGAAAATGGAGTAGTTTTCTGCTGTCTTTCTTAATTCAGCGGAATATTTACAGCTATCGCGCCGCCGCTACTATGGTGATGCGAATGATCTTCGTGCACCTCACCTGTTTGTTGTTGAATACAGCGGAAGTCTAGGAAAAAAGTTTCATAGAACATTTGTGAACATTTTTCCACAGCTCGGAGAATACAAACCACTGCTTTTGTAAATGTTAACAAAACACCAATGATTATTCATTTGAAAAGTATTTTTTATTATTGCATTTATTCTTTTTTATTGAAATGCAATTTTAATTGGTCATTAAAGTTTATTTGTCGAAAGCTGAAAAAAAGACACGAAAAATTGGATTATATGAAAATTTTTGTTTTCAAACCTTAAAACTAAATTTATTGCAAATTTTTGTTAACAAAGTATATTGATTAATTTGACATAGGAATTTTGAAAAAAAAATTTTTTCATGATAGTGTAAGCTTGAAATCTGCTAGTTGCTGCAGACGAAAATCCATTTTCTTTTAAAAAAATTTCAAAAGTTGGACAAAAAGAAAAACGGGTTTCTACCAAATTATACAAAGAACGTGAGTTTCCAACTGAAGCTGCGCTGGCTCGAACTCAAAAGATTAATCAAAATTAGAATATGCCGTTAATTTAAACTGATGACGTTTCAATTTTTGGCCTTTATCAGATTTGAAAAACCAATAAACGAAAGAAATGCTCGATAAAATCTTTGAAAGTAAAAAGACAAAAAGCATGAAAATTCATCCTTAATTATACAGGACACAAATTTTGTTTAACAAAACCCCAAGATACATCTTGTTCTTTTGCACATTCTCTAAAGGTTGCTTGTTGATAAATATTTACAGCACAAAACTTAGTTTGACCCTTTCAGGGACTTTTTCGAATTTCATTCTGTTCGATCCATACCACACAAATTTTTATAAAATAAAAAATAGTTTGTTTCTGAGTTCACTTTCAGCTTATTTATAACCGTTTTGTTAAAACGTTAACCATTTTTTATGTGTTAACATTAAAAATAAATCATTATTATTTGTAATTGCAAAAATGGTAAAAGTATATTTTTTAATCCTAGATACAATGAAAAGTCAAATTTCATTCCTTGGTTTTATTATTATGGTTACTGCGACGGTGTCATTTTTAATTTTCTAAAAAAATTGGGGAGAATTGGATTAAATAATTAATTTAACAGCCGTGATTATCAATTATGAATTTTTTCATAATTACTATGAATTCAATTAGAGGCTGAGAAACATAACGGTATTACCAATCATTAAAAATGAAAGAACAACATATTATGAAATGGAGTAAGGATAAAATCAAAGTATCAAATTGAAAAAAAATTTATCAACAAAGATTGTCATCAGTATCCATACAATGCAATTGAAAAAAAAATATTAACCCAAATTGTAATTTGATTAAACAAAATAATAATAATAATAATAATAATAATAATAATAAAAAAAAACAAATAAAACATACATAACTTATTGAAAAAATTATAATTATTTAAGAAAAAGTAACTTTAATTTATTATGGTATATACAATAGACGAAATAAAATTATCATTCAGAAAAAATTTCAAATTCTTTTCTTATCAGCTTCAAAAATTCTTGTAACATTTTGTGTGTGTTAAAAAAGCACATTTTCCTATTCTCTGATTTTAAATTTTTTATAATTTTATATATATATATATATATATATATATAAATGGTAGGTAAATAAAAATGTGGTAATATTTATACGCTTTTTTGATCGTGACCGAAAATTTGTTGAGGTAAAAAAGGTAAAAAAAGTTATGACGGAAAACCGCAAAAATTTCTTTTTCAGTCCCACGAATCGATTAATGCTTATGAACACGCCGGTGGTTG
>JABFPM010003608.1:0-14088 GCA_022817325.1 Idris sp. 1 HC-2018 | reverse complement strand
TTTCTTCATTGATAATTGCCGGTATCGGCTCTGTGTAACGACGATTTTGACTGATTTATCGCGATTAATTGTTTCGAGTTATATACTTTATTTCGAGTAATTACACGGCGGTGAGGATTCGATGTCAGCTTGATTATTCGTTGCTCAATTTATTATACACAATTATCATTTTTGACGGTTTGGAAGAAATAGTTGCTGAAATTATAAGCGACATCGAATAAACGGTGACGATAAAAATGCTGAAAAAAAGAAAAATACAGTAAATTAATATACAGTCGGACTTCTCTATAACGAACCTCTAAAGAAAAAAACTCTCTACAAATTTGTCACGTCTCTTGAGAAATCTTCTATGTAATGCAAAAATTTATGAGTTTATAACGAAGAAAAAATGCTGAGTAAAAATGACAATGAAAAGAAAAAGCCTTTATAATACAAAAAATATTGGCATGTATTTCAATAATACAAATCTTGATAATGGTTTCAATTTTATGTATTGGTTCATTCATATCTCTCTTCAGGATTAACGAAAATTAAAAATGTTATAAACCCAAAGATATTGCAGGACTTTAAAACAAAAATAAATATAAATTTGTTCAAAATATAACGTCAACACATTTTGAAACTGAAATTCAAATTTTCAAACTCCTCTTTTACATAACCTGTACTAAAAAAAATCTATACAATAAAAATGTTGACTTTCCTATTGAGATTCGTTATAGAAATGTCCTACTGTATATATATTTTATTTGTGGAAATTGTTATAGCAATAAATGTTTTTCGTTATTCGGTTAATAATTATTGTAATTTATTTGCTGTATCCTCATTTTCAATAAATTTCCATTTCGTACATATCAATTTGTCATCTTCATTAAGGTAACCTAAATTGAGTGACTCCATATAAAATTAATCATATAAACTAGTGTTACTCTGCAATCCTTTGGAATATCTTGTTCCATTAGACAAGTGATTTGTTAACCTTAAAACGAGAGATTAACTTGTAAGACGAAAAAGAAGAAGAAAATGAAATCGTTTGAACGCAGCATTGCGCGTGGATTGGCAAGATTTCAATTATAAACGCAAAAGGATATTTCTTCGTTCCAATTATACGTGTACTCCTGCATAACCGGATGTCAATTGACACTCGTCTGGTATCCCGAATCAACACATTATTATAGAATGCCATGTGACGATCTGCACGTTCCTTTGACACGTGCAATTTTCAGAACAACATTATATATTTTGATGAAACCAACATGAAAACAACTCGTCAATGTATAGTAAACCAGTTCTTGCTTTCAACCCAGAAATTAATTCATTTAAAGTTCCCAAAATAAGTGCAATCAATAAATGTATTTCTTATGTAGTGACAATAATTCCCCAATTTCGTTTTGTCAATTTTTGCCACTTTACTTATGAATTATTTGAATAATAAAACTAGTCATTTAATATGGTCTCTTATGGACTTGCTTATTTCACTCAAGAAAAGATAATAACGAAATGTTTGATGTATCTGACTTTTTGTTTAAAGTTAATACATTTATTGAAGAGTTAATAATTATGTACATCATTATTATTATTTTTAATGGAAAATTTAGTTTTGACATTATTTTAGAGTATATGTTCATAGTAAATGGCAGAAAAAACACAAAAATATACAAATTATATATTTATTTATTATATATATTTTTAAATTATTTTGACTTAAATAAAATATACGACATCAAAAGTAAAATACTCTTATTTTTTTTTAATTCTGAAATATTTAACATGAGACCTAAAGATTGTCGCTCCTTAAAAATGTTAAAAAGAGAAAATGTCTAATTAAAAAAAACAAAAAATAATAATAATAATAGAAAGTCTGAAGAGTTTGTGAAATTTACAAAAACGTGTGTTTCATTGGTATTGGTGCAGGTAAACGAAACACCTGGCAGGATAGGGAATAATTGAACAACACTTCCGCAGCGCGGTGCCAAAGTTTATAAGTATTCATTGTGGTATACAAATCGCGACAACAATTTCAAATGATGTTGGCGCCACGAGCATATTACAAAATATGCGTCCCGATAGGATCAATCAACACGTATCGTTCATCGACATTTTTTGTCAATTTAATCTTGCAAGACTACACGTGTGACTTAATCAGCAAATTAAATCAGCGATACAAAATGAAATGAATCGTTTTATTACAATTATCAGTTGCATCAGTGACAGTATGAAAAAATTCCGTGCAAAATTTTGCAACATTTTGAAAAAAAGTGTCGCCTTTTTTGTGAAATATTTTGTTTGCAAAAAAGATTTGCTAATGTAGAGTTAGAGATAGTACAGATAATTTGTGTAAAGAGTTTATGTACACAAAGTGTTTAAAAAGAAGAAAGTATGCAAATGTGTAGAAATCAAAATAAAAATACGTTTCTTTTTTAAAAGAAATTATTGACAATTGTACATTTTACTTTGTTTATTTTAACAAAAGATTATTTTACTTTAGAGTTGAAAAGTCTTATAATTTCAATTTGTGGACAAACTTTCTAGTTTCTATTAAATGTTTTATTGACTTATTAAATATTTTCAAATGATTTTCTATTTTTTTATTATTATTATTATAAATATTACGTAAGGAGTTTTAGAAGTTTCAATTTAAAAGTATATTTTATGATTCATGAAAGAGAAATAAGTGTTTATTGCTTCTTTAAATTATTTAAAAATATACAGTTTAAGGCATAATGAATTTAAACATCTAAAGGATGCAATACAATTTCAAATTCCCTAAAGTAATTTTGTTAAAAAGTTTTTTCTTTTGCAAATAAATGTTATCAATAAAATATAATTATTCTCTCTCTTTTTATCAGATTTATCAATTGACCCTGCAAAATAGTCTAACTTTCTATCCACAAATAGAAAATAAGACCCTGTATTAAACAATGGGATATTATTTATTTGTGTTTAAGAAATTGTTCACATTCATTTTATTAAAATACTTGAATTACATTTATAATTAAAAAAAATATATATAAGAAAAAATGTGAGACTTTCTAAAAGTACTCTGTAGACTTAAAATATAAGTTACACTTTGACAAAAAATGTAAAAAATTTGCTAATAAGAAGTTGAAATTTCACATAACTCGTGGATGTTGAGAATGTTAACTTATCGCATCTGTCACAAATAACCCGAGTTGACGTATAAAATTTTCACTCTCGTCGGATGAGTTTTCAATAGTCATTCAGAAGAATGATACGTTTGTGCAATGGCATTCCTGATGGGAAAATGCGCACTGAGACTTTCGTCCCTCCTCGGCCGATCTGCTGTATGTATAGTTAAGGGCGGGACTCGTACGGACTGCAACGTCTAATTGCCGAGCCTAACGACCTAGCTAACTGCATCCGATACACCATAGCGTAACGATGCCCATTAGTCATCGCGAAATGAATCACGATCCGGTGATATGCGTTCACGAAACTTGTGAATCTCATGCAATTTTCAACTGCGGGGCAAACCTCGTGTGCAGGTTATTACATAATAGCACACAGGACTTGCGAAATTAATGCCACCCCCACAAATTGTGAAGCAAAGAATTTTACAAGGTCACAATTTTTAAAATTGTTTTCTATGAATCACAAAAAAAAAAAAAATTACTTTACCCTTCACATTTTTTAGTTTAAAATCTTTGTAAAACAATTTTCACTCTTAGAAATTGTGATGTAAAGAACTTTACAAGGTTACAATTTGTAAAGTTGTTTTCTGTGACTCATAAACCAAAAAAAATATAACACAATAAAAAATTACTTTATGCTTTACATGATTCTAGTTTAAAATGTTGTATATTCTTAATTTTCAATTGGGAACCAATTTGAATCAAAAGCTATCTTTGTATGTGCGCATTTTATTTGAACAAGTGAAGTTATAAGTCACCCATCATCAAATTGTAATTGTACACTTTGTTCGATTATGCAATATAATTCGTGAATGCAATTATTTATTAGTTATATGTATGTACTTTCGAAGTCAAAACCAATTGCTACAAGTTGTGTAATTTTCTCACAATCGTGAAAAATTGTCTACACGATATGCTTAATTATCCAAAACTAACGAATAATTTTTTGTTTTCAATCGACAAAAGAAATGCTAAAACAATAGACGAGACCGTGTCGGACTTAATTCAAATTCGTGATGGTAAAATGTTAATATCAGTGAGGCGGACACACCGTCTTTCCTACTTTCACCGGTAATAATTAGTAAGATCTTCTTCTTAGACAAGTGAAAGTGCTTTTCATACTTCAATACGTCTTACAAGACTTTAGAAAAGATTCTTTTGCAAATTACTCTTATAATTATGAATACAACGGCGATGAAATATACATTAGATAAAAAATACATACTTAATAGCTTTACAGGGTTGAATTAAAAAATTTCATTACTACAATGGATAAATAATGTAATTTTTCTCAAATTTATTTAAATATGCATCAAAGATAAATTTGACACATACAATTTTAACTGAAAAATTTGATTTTATTTTATACATTTGAAAGAATAAGAAACAAGTTTTGATAATTTGTTTAATTATTATTTAATTCATTCATATCACGTTCTACAGCAATTATTTTTATATTATTTGTATTCATTGTTATCACTTACCTTAAATCAACTTATATAATGAATTAGTTTTCGCTTCATTACATTTATATAATAAATTTTATATAATTATATTAAGAACATTATGTAATTATAATTTTAACTTTGTATCTATAATTAAAATTGATTATTTTCATTTGAAGATCTTAATTTATTACATCGATAGCTTTATCTGCAATTAATTATCTTTTCAACTATTCATATATATAATTATCGTCAAAAATTTGTATTTATTACTCAGCATGTAATCTACAATTAAAAATTTTTATTATACAAAAATGTACGTTGAACTTTTATGTCAAACTAAATTTGAATGAAACATTTTTATGTACAAAAAAATACAAACATTTTTCATTATCTGCAGACAAGAACAATGTATACTTTTGCTCAATACAAATTGATTAAATTTCAATCGAAGCGCAAATTAATCGCAATAACAATTTAATCGTACACAAATTGGACGCGCGATAAATCCAGTTGTTTGTTGGGCTTTTTCTTTTCATATAAATCAAAAAGCTTAACTCAAAATGATGACTATTCAATTGGTACAAATTGTAAGCCATTCTTGTAATAATAAAAGAAAAACAAACGATTCGAAATTTTAACTAATTAATGCATCTCATATGAAATAAATAAATTTGATTATGAACAATTAATAATAATAAAGCACATTTATTTGTAGCCTGGAGCCATAATTTTTGCGTTGATTTTTTATTATCTTTATCGTGCGGCAACTTGGGCGATGACATGTTCCATAATTTACGGCACGCGATTCAGTCGATTCTTCGGTTCAAATCGGATCCGCACTGAAATACTACAGTTCGCATCGTCCAATTACCGTGGGACGCATTAATAAATCGCACTACTTTCCTTGGCGCGCGAGTGCTTTGAATTAATTAATGAGAGACGCGCGGAGTTAACGAACCATTAGCGACACTGTCGACCCGCAATCCACAGCACACGGTTTAGTCGATATTTATGGTATTGGCTGTAAGCGTAACGAGTTATATCGCCCACGTGTTTTTGTCGACACGTTGCTGCGATATGTGTGAAAAAAGTAATTATGAATTTTCTTAGATCAACAAGATAATCAACAGGTGGATGTGTAAAATTAAGTTTCTGTTTTTTTATAGCTATGACCCAAAAAAAAGAAGATACAAATATACGTATAAAAGTAGGGCATATGTTGTATTTAAGTTAATTGAAAAACTAATTTTTTTGGAAATAAAAATATTTAAATAATATACAAATATTTGTCACATAAAAAGTAAATTTTACGAGCAATTTTTTGTATAAACTTTTTTCTTACTGGCTAATTAACAAAAATGTTAATATCATCAAGTGTACCAAATGAGCTTATATTCAATGTACAAATATTTTTCCTTTTTTCCTACACTATAAATTTTATTCAAATCAACGTCGCAATGATTAGGATTTTAATGACAATCGTTGAATGAATGGCGTTATAGTTTATAAAACTGGTTAGATTTATATCGTCGGTGGGCTGAATTAATTGGTGATAATCCAACGTGTAAGTGGAAACTGTTTTATTATTACAGAATCGACTTACTTTGTGCAGTCGTGCAGTTTCGTTGAGAAATATATATATATACATGTCGCGGAATCAGGAGATTTACTGTGACTTATAATTCACGTGTCTCAAATGTAAATGCGGCGTAAAAATTAAAACATTATGCAATTTCGAGTATGTTTTTGCACGACATTTAAAAAGAATAAATTGTTTTTGCTTTGATTATTTGAATTAACTTTGAAGAACGTATCTGTTTTTGTTAAATGTTTTAAATAAAAGACTATGTTGTATGAAAAAAAAACTTCATGTATTATTAATTGACTAAAACTTAAGAAATATATTATATTAACAAATTAGCAGATCAAATGTAATTTACTTTTAAATTTTATTCCTTTTTTTTGTATAAAACGTTGAATTTGAACAGAAAAATTTAATGGAAGTTTGACAATTTGTTTGACTTAAATCGTTTTTATTATCAAATGAATATTTTAAAGATCATTGTTCAAAAAAAAATTGTTGCAAAAAGATGTCTGGAGTTCGCTAATTAAACATATTTTAGGCATGATATATAAAAAAAATTTTAATTTAAGTACAACTTTATATGTGAAAATTTTTATTGTTATTTTTTAAGTCAGTCAAATTATCAATAATAATTTTTGTTAAGTATAAGCAAAATCTTCGGGTTAAAATAATTACAATTTCAACTATAAAAATATAACATAATTATTGAATTACGTTAATTCTTGTTAGAAGGATAACTATTATCGAAACTAGTGATCTGAATTTGAAGCAGTTGAAAGGGTATGAAAAGCTACTCACAATCACACGCCGTTATCATTATTATTGTACACGAAATAATACACAGTATGAGAAAACAAACGGTCCCGATGTTAATTTTGCGAGCTGCAACCGAACAAATTAACATTAGAGCAATTCTTTTTTCCCACGCATATAGTAGGAAAACTGCGACTATAATCACGAATCATTTTCTCGTCATCACAAAATCATAACTGCACGCAAAATTTAGCAGCTCCATATTTGCCAGCAGCTGAACCGATCGCTTATAAAACAGGTAATAAAAACAAAAAAAGTGTGCCAATGTAGTAAACGAATAATCGAAAAGATCAGGGTCGAGTGTGTAACGGAGCTGCAGAATTTTGTTAATAAATGTTAATTAAATGTTTTTTGTGTTCCGCAAACACTTGATGATGAAATATTAAACATTTATTCTTTTATGTATATCAAAAAATTGATTAAAAATAAATTAAAAATATATACATTGGAAATTAAAAAATGCTACAAATTAAACAAATTCTCGTTTAAACATTTTAATTAATTTTCTAATAGGAAAATTAACGTGATTTTACAACTTTTGACTTATACAATATATACAAAAAAATATTGCATCTTTTAACATTATTTAATCTCTTTTAAACCTTTCTAAGACATCGTTTACTTGATAACTACATAATTAAACAACTTTCAAACATTATTTCCTGTACACAAAAAAATTGTTAATATACATAATCCTGTATGACTACAAGTGTGAAAGATCCTGCACGAGTTTTTAATCAAAAACTCATCGTCCAGGATAAAAAAGAAAAAGTCTATAAATAATTCATATAAGCTTGATAAATTTAAATTGGTCTATTACTTATATATTTTTTCTTTTTTTGTAATAAATTTATATTAGCAATTCTACAGATAATTTCATTTTATTCATATAAAAAATCAACAAATTTCTAGCTGAAGGCACATCTTTGGGACCATATTTTTTCTTGTTTTTATTTGCCTCTGAAATACACAAAAAATAGTGAATCCCCTAGAAATTTTAAGACACCTTCAGATTTGCTATTTTAAGTAATTTCACAGAAAATTACATAGTAACGGTAGAAAAAATCGAAATTTTAAAACTTGAATTACAAACTTTAAAACTATATTTTCTTTGTTATCTAGATTCTTAAGTTGGCCCAATGAAAATTTAAGGGACGACACTCGAAAACATGCAATGGAATAAAAATAGTAGAATCCAGTAAAAAAGAGTCCAAGAAAAAAATAGTCTTAATGATGTGCTTCAAGTTTCAAATTTATAATCTTTTCTACCGTTCCTTGTAATTTTCTGTAAAATTGCTTAAAACAGCATATTTGAAGGTTTCCTCCTTAAAATTGCGGAGGGAACAATCACATTTTGTGTATTTCAGAGGCCAAAAACAAGAAAAAATGGTCTTAAAGATGTGCCTTCAGCTAGAAAATTTTCGAATTTGGTAATTCATTAGTTTACAAGCACCAACTAAATGTAGACTTCTTTTTTTTCGGTTAATTTTTGCCTCCAGGTTACGAATCAGAAACGTAAACGAATCGCTCTTAAATAATTTATAAGATACCTTAATTTTAAGACGTGAAAAATTATAAATTCAATTGAAAACTTACAAAATAATAGTAACTAAAATGACAAATAAATAATTTAATATTTCCGAATTGTTGCATAGACGCAATTCATCAAAAAATACATTTATTTGCATGTATTTTTTTTTATTTTTTCTATATTTAAAATATATCTTAAAATTAAGATATCTCAAAAACTAATTAAGAGCGACACTTTTGGTTTTCAGATTCGTAATCTGGAGGCAAAAATTGACCGAAAAAAAGAAAAAGTCCACATTTAGGTGGTGCTTGTAAACTAAAAAATTACTTCGATTTTTTTTACCGATAAAATGAAACTATCTGTAGAATTGCTCATATATGATTAACTGCTGTAAATTTTCATCTGAGAACAAAATAATCCGGGAAGTCAATGATTGGGACAAAAATGGACCGCAGTTCGACCGGATCCAATAGGTCGAACAGAAACGACGGCTGCCATCCGCTGGTTATAAGAAATAGCGCGCATAACTGTTGTGCAAAGGCGCACCGGTCTTATCTCGTTGTCAGTCTACCGTAAAGTTGGCTTTACGAGGCACGATTCTCTCTCTCGCTCTCTCTAGAGGTTTTCTATAGCTATAGCACGCGGGGCTTTTCGCGGCGTTTCCACAGTTTATTCGTCTCGACGAGATAACGGTTTGGCTACGTTCGTTGTTGGCCGTAGATACGTTTGCACTTCGACACCGAGTCCATCGATCTGTTTCACGCCACTTGCGGGAAAAAGTCGCGCATTTCCCTTCACCGGAATGCAGACGCCTCCGGGCACCTTGCAAACACCGGCCCGAATGTTGCGTTAGTGCAAATTCTTTGTCGTTTAGTGCGCAAAATGTTTTATTAACGTCGCGACGTGCTAGGAGGGGTTTACTTTCTTTTATTATTTTTTTTCTCTTTATAATGATACGCGCCATGAATTATTTATTAATCATAATTCACGTAAAATTTGTCGCGCCCCGAATTTTATAGGAGAGTAATTTATTCCTGCAGTGTGACGTGACACAAACGATTATTTTTTCTCTTAGATTAAATGCAGATTTATGATTGCTAGATTTGAATAAATTTTGATTTTTTAATTTAACTAAATAATTTGTTTTTTCTAGATACATTTTTAACTTTTTAAAAATTTATAAGTTTTTTGTTTAAAATATTGATTATGTCGTTTGGTTAAAAAGAATAATTCTGTGTTATTTTTTTCTTAGACTAAATATAGATTTAATATTACCATTTATAGTGATATTTGAATTATTTTTTGGTTTGTTAATTATAGCGAAATAATTTTTCTTTAATGAATTTTGTATTTTTAATTAATTTTATTATATTTCTTAAGACTTACTAAGTATTGATTATGCCGTTTGTTTAAATTAAATTTAAGTTTAAATTAAAGTATAATTGTGTGTCATATTTTTTGTTTAATTGAATTTTTATTGACTTATGTACATAAAAATCTGTTAATTCACTTAATATGCATTTGAAAAAATACTTCTACGCGATTTAATATATAGACTTTTAATGTAGTGAAATATTCAATTTGTTTTATTAATTGATTTTCTATTAATTATTTCTACTTTCTTTCTATTTTGCCAAAAAGTTATTTAAATAATAAAATTAGACTCTTTTAAAGTGTTTTGATTAATAAATAAATTGACAATATACTTTTAACAATTAATTATTAAATTTCAATCATCAAAATTAGATTGAAACTTTCTCACATTTTAATACCATTCAAAAAGTCGGAATAAAATTAGAAATGTGAAAGCTGATACTTATATTACAATTATAGTAATAATTAAAACAAAATGAAGTACATTTTTTAAATAATATTACAATGTATTACAAAATATGGCAGTAAAATTTTGTTATTCTATTTAATTTTGTTCTCTAGGTCTTGATTTACTTTTCACGTCTTTTTTTGATAACAAACATGTCCACTGAATAAACTAATGAAATTGACAAAAAAAAAAAATGCCAACAAACAAACGAAATAAAACCACTTGATGTCTAACATTTTTTTTCAGTTACACCGTTGCAATGAAACTGAGAAAAATTGTTTTGAGTCAGCGTCAACAGGAAACGGTGCAAAGAGATTGATTGAAATTATTTGTGTTTTCTTTTTTCGCAACCAATATATTATAATTTACGTAAAAGTCTTGGTTACATTTTTTTTTCAATTTTTCCCTTTAAATTAAAGAAATTGTTAACATTAAATTTACCTTATTGTTCAGCAGTATATTTCCGGTAAATCTAAATCTGACGCGCAACACACTTTTCTATATCAAAATTTAGCCGGCTCCAAAAATAAACAGTCGCACGCTTTTATGAAATTGTCACTTTATTCTAATAATATTGTAACTGAAAGAAATAGCGTATAATGAGTGAAACAACCGGCGCGCACAACGGTCGTGCCACAACTGAATAAACTCACTGCGACAGTCACAACTGACGCGTCTTGTCCGATCATCCCTGACAGAGTGTACGATTCGTCACAGGACGGGAAAAAAGGTATTGGTTCGCCGGTGCCAATTAACTACAATGAAAATAAATTTTACTCCAAATTGTAATAACCAACAACACTTTTATTAATTTTTTTGTTGTAAAATTATTTAAATAAAAAATTAAACTTTTTTAAAATTGTTATTATCTTGATTTTTTTATTTAAATTCAATTAATTAAATTTTATTATCTTAATTCAATATTTTATTTTTCTTTTGATAGTTTTTTAAGTAATTAAAAAAGCATGGAAAAATGTGTGTGGCTTAATAATAAGCAAATATTATCTAACATTTAATTTATTGTAAGAGATACCATTGTGTAAAAAATAAACGTGAACGAGAATTTGAATATGACAAATCATTCAATAAATTATTTTCGAAACACTGCATACAATGTTATTTTAATTACAAATGCAAAGACAATAATTTATAATTAACTATTTCTCGCTGTCAATAAATGTAGATGACTGATTATAATTTATCTTTATATTTATACGAACACAAAAAGTATCTCTGATATGTTCAATGATATATTTATTAGTCAAATAGCATTTTTAATTGTCACATTTTTATTCAAATTTCTTTAATCAGAAATTTCTTTTGTAGTTTACTTTCAAAGTTGGTTTAGCAATCAATAATGAAAAAAATAACTCTATTTTTTCAAATTTATATGTGTTACATTACTGTTTCTTAATGTTTACGAGTAGTAGTATTTAAAAATACTTTCTATAGACAAATTCACGAGCTTAAAAATGTTATTTGCGAACATTGTTTGAATACTCATAGGCCAGTAATTCATAAATTAAATTGACAGAGACTACAGTTGTCCAAGGTGCAGAAAACCAGTTTCCAATATTTATTAAAATCACTGGTATACAAACATTATGTCAAAATTGTAAATGATTTACAATCAAGTTCCAATGAATATATTAATACATCTTTAGTAATCTTTAATAATGTTAACAAAATTTTGTTTAATTGAAAATAGTTTTTAACTTAACACCAAAGAAATAATTAAAAGGATTAAAGAACAAAAATATTGCTGTTCAATTTTGTTAGAAAAATTTACCACAATGTGTAATAAATACTATATTATTCAAATATATTTAAACTGCAAAATTTCTCAGTTTAAAAAATTAAATTAATACACAATTTGGTTGCATGAAAGATAAATTTATAGCACAATAAAATTGGTGAATAGTTTTCTACTGTTATTTTTGAAAAAAAACTTCGATTTGGTGTTCTTATTTATGTATTTCAAATCATTCAGTGATTCTTGTTGATGTTCGTAAATTGAGCGAAATTTGCGTTGCATTACCATGCTACGAATTCCAAAACAACTTTACTTCAGATGCAATAAAATTATACGGAAAAACGGGTTAATACGCCTGAGTTGTTTACTTTTCCCGTTTAAAAAGTGTCTTTTTTCTAGATCTGTTACTATTCTTGTTCAGTATTTATACAATGTAAGTGACGATGTCAATTCATTATAACATTAATAATATCGGAATAATTGTATTGCTGAATGCAAATGCAAGGTATTCTGCATAATTTGTTTATTCACGCAACTGATTAACATTCGCACGAGTAAAATCAAAAATGTATTAGCGGCTTACACAACACTGCAATTTTTCAATTTTTTTCACAGGAAGATGTGGTGTGCGACCAAGTTTTTATTGTTTTATATAACGCACTGATCACTTGTTTATTATTCGTTGATTTATTTCTGTAACTGTGAAATTTTACACTCATTCTATAATCAAATTCTTTTATTTGGAAAAATGTTTACTACAAAAAAGTTATAAATAGTAACTTTTTTACAACTATTATTAAAAATCTTTTATTTTTGATACAATTAAAAATGTCGACAATAGTTATCTGAAAATTGAACAATTTACATTAATCGTAAATGAAATTGACATTAATGACAATATTTCGGGGTGAGCTGAATATTGTAAGCGAACTCTGAGAATAACGTCAGGACAACGTCAGGACATATCATTGAAATTGATTAAGTACACTTCCTGATTAATTGACATTGAGATAGATAATAGTTGTGAATAAAATTTTGATTTTAATTAATATTTTTAGTTAGATGAAATAATACTTCGGTTCAATTGATCTTTAATTAAGAATACTTGAACTGGAATCAAAAGATAAAATGTTCCAATTTTTTTTCACTTCAGTATTTTGGATCAATTATGAATATAAAATAAAATGCTGTTCTAGTTATACTGGTTATATAAAATATCTAATTTTATTTTAAAATATTTTTCAAGTTTATCAAAAAGTATATACTTTATCGATTGCTATGAATTTTCCATAAAATTATTATAAGCTATGTGATCCTGAAAAAAACAGTCCTTGCCAAATATATTTCGGTCAAATAAAGTCATGAAAACGAAATACTTCATGCGGTGCAATGCACTTGGGTATCATTGAACTTGATTGGCTACACTTCCTGATGACATTGAAGCATAAATCATGAAAATGTAATGCAGTGCATGGTTGTGCTTACACTTTATCAGATTAAAATCTAAGTTTTTAACCAACTGAAAAAATGTTAAACCAAAACCGTGATAATATTTTTTTTAATTTAAAATTTTAATATAATTTTTAATCACATTTTTAAACATATTTCAAAATTTACTTCTTTCAAATATAACTTAAAAATGTTTGCTCAATAAACATTGCTAAGTTTTATTGTGCAAAAAAATGCTTACTTCCGAATTAGAAATTAAATTTTCTTTGAACTTATGTAAGAATGGTTACATGTAATTGTAAACAATTGAAATGGGTCTAGTAGGGCACGTACGGTATCGACAGTTCTAAAACCTGAATTCCAGATAATTTAAATGACTACTACTGTTGAAAGACAGTGCGCAACTCATTATTGAAGAAGAATGACCAAGTTAGTTTTTCAGCGATTGCAAATCTGTTCGCGGTGCAGCAAATAGCGATACAAAAAAACCGCAGCATAAACGAGACAGTAAAATGTTTCACAAGGTGAATGCTGGAGA